>JAVYIG010010879.1:0-65371 GCA_035222895.1 Strongylocentrotus droebachiensis | reverse complement strand
ATTAAATCATTAGAGAAAGAAGACGATTCGTTGTATCGTTCTCGACTCTTAATCCTTGTCTAAATTCAGTTCCCCCCACCCCCTCCCGCGCGAAGCGCGGAAGCTTCGACGTTTAATTAAATTATTAGAGAAAGAAGACGATTCATCGTACCGCTCTCGAAAATAATCCTCGTCTGAATTTAGTTTCCCCCTCCTGCGCGAAGCGCGGAAGCTTTTACGTTTCACTAAATCATTAGCAAAAGAAGACGATTCGTTGAACCGTTATGACTTTTAATCCTCGTCTAAATTCAGTTCCCCCCCCCTCCCGCACGAAGCGCGGAAGCTTTTACGTTTCATTAAATCATTAGAGAAAGAAGACGATTCGTTTTATCGTTCTCGACTCTTAATCCTTGTCTAAATTCAGTTCCCCCCACCCCCTCCCGTGCGAAGCGCGGAAGCTTCGACGTTTCATTAAATCATTAAAGAAAGAAGACGATTCGTTATACCGTTCTCGACTTTTAATCTTCGTCTAAATTCAGTTCCCCCCGGCCCTCCCGCGCGAATAGCGGAAGCTTTGACGTTTCATTAAATTATTAAAGAAAGAAGACGATTCGTTGTACCGTTCTTGAAAATTATCCTCGTCTGAATTCAGTTCCCCTCCCCTCCCCCGCGCGAAAGCCTTGACGTTTCATTAATTCATTAGGGAAAGAAGACGATTCTTATTACCATTCTCGACTCTTAATCCTTGTCTGAATTCAGTTCCACCCCCCCCCCCCTTCTGCGCGAAGCGCGGAAGCTTTGACCTTTTATCAAATTATTAGAGAAAGAAGACGATTCGTTGTACCGTTCTCGACTCTTAATCCTCGTCTGAATTTCAAAAATGTTCTTTGTCTACTCCCTCTTCTTTCTACGTCCTCTTCCTTTTCACTCCTCTCTTTATTTGGCTGGCGTTTTTGTTGGGGACCACCCCACCGCCCCCCTGGCTCTGCGCCTGCGGTGAGATGAACATATGTTGATACCTTGTCCGCTCCCGGTAAGTTCAGGGGTTTAAGGCAATTATTTATGGTCAAATTAGCATTCAGGGGTCCGCCTTAGGGCCCTAGGCGGGGTCCAGGGGGCAGAGCCCCGGAAGTTCAGGGGTTTTAGGCATTTAATTACGGTCAGATGAGCATTATTTTGATACCTAATTGTGACACTTGCAGGTCACTAATTGGCGTGGGGTTCAGGGGGCGGAGCCCCCGGAAGCTCAAGGGTTTTAGGCACTCAATTACGGTCAGATGAGTATCAAGCGGCCCGTCTTAGGGCTCTTGGTTGGGTCCAAGGGGCAGAGCCCCCGGAAGCTCAGGGGTTTTAGGCGTTTAATTACGATCATATGAGCATTTTTTGATACCTTATCATTTTGTGACACTGACAGGACTTGATTTGGCGTGGGGTCCAGGGGGCAGGGCCCCCAGAAATCAGGGTTTGGGGCATTAAATTACCGTCAGATGAGCATCTAGGGCCCTAGGTGGTATCCAGGGGGCAGAGCCCTCGGGGTTTTAGGCATTAATTATGGTCAGATGAGCATATTTTGATACCTCATTATAATGTGACACTTGCAGTTAACTATTTTTCTTTCTTGCTCTCTTTTTTTCTTCTATTTCTCTTTAATATTCTTTTTCAAAAAAAGTGGGGGGGGGGGAGGGGGGGGGAGGGGGGGGGGGGCTCGGGGATCCTGATCCCCGCCGTTCCGCGGGCCCTGATATGTAAGCATCTCATCAACATTTTCTTGCCTGGCTGAAAATTTAGGAATTTGTCATTTTCCAACAAACAACTTTCCTTCCTTCCTTCTCTTTTATTTTTTGATTGGGGGGGGGGGGGGGGGGGAGGCAACAGCCTGGGAGGCAAGTCCTTCCCCCCCCCATCTTCTTCTTCCCTCTTTTCTTGTCTTCTTCCTCTTCTTTTTTTCGCTTTCTCTCCTCTTCCCCTTTCCTTTCTTTTCCTTCTCTCTCTCTCCCCTTTTTTTTTTTTTTTTTTTAAGGGGGGGGGGCAAGGCCCGCTCGCCCCCCCTGGATCCGCGCCTGTTTCGAAGTATCATCTGATCTTAATTAAACTTAGTCTTTTTAATTTCCGGTAGTAGGTATATTCGTAAAAATCTGTACCATACAAAACGATTCCGTCTGCCTGGAACCAGAAGAGTGCTCATTCTGTGCACAGGTATATTACATTGTTAGGTAACATTTCCCTTGTTCTCAGCAGAATTTCTTTACTGTCCAACGTTATCAGGAATTCTTGATAAATCACTTTACCTGTACATGTTTAGGAGTGTTTAGGATATATTCCACTACATCTGCTATATCTTCAGCCTCGAGTTGCTGTAAAACAAAGACAAAAATCATTAGTTTCAAAGGGTATTTATTATTATTATTATTATTATTATTGTTATTATTATTATTATTACTATTGTTGATGAGATAGCAATAATTATTATTATTTGTATTATTATTAAAATTATAAGGATTATTATCACAATTATTATTATTATTATTAGAAGTAGATCTCGTCCACACCCCTTCGAATGAAGGTAGTCAATAATCTAATCTACCAAGCTCTGCTTATTTTGCCCCCTTCCACCCGTTCGGTGTTATCTGGATATTTATCTTACCAGGCAATCAATTTTTAGATTAGTAATATTATGTCACATTTTGTAATTTCAATTTCATCCGATTTACATTCAACAGTTGAAACAGTTCGCTTAGCGCATGGCTCCCTACCTAGCTAGGGAAATGGAATACCCTGCTAACAAAACTAAAGGACTACTCAATATGGCCTTGGGTATTGGTTAACTATTTCGAGCCTGCATCAGCTTTAAAGACAGAGAAAGAAATTTTACAAGTTGAAATACAGTGTAAAAGTAAAGTTCTCTCGTTTGCCAGAGTACTTTCAAACTGGCCGTAGATGGCGCCATTGACCTTACCTTTTCGAGAAGAGGAACCGAAGATTTCGAAACATCTTAGAACATGCCGGAATAGAAACCAGTATTCCCTTGTCCAGGTGATATACCCTATTGGAGAGACAAATACAAAACGGACTTGCAAAAAGAATAAATATGGTGTTTACCAAAATCTACAAATTGTGGTCAGTTGGACCAACATCAATAAATAATGGCTAATGTAGAATACAGAATTGGCACTAATAATCGTTACGATAAGATTTCATTGTTCGAATGTTGTGCTTCGATTTATAATGGATTAACAATAAATATAGGTAGACGTATAATAGATGTAGAATATATTAAAGTAAGATCGAGAAAGAGTTGGAGAGAGAGAGAGAGAGAGAGAGAGGGAGGAGAGAGAGAAAGAGATATAGGGGAGAGGGGGAGGGTTGATAAGAAATAAGTAAATAGCTATTGCAATACAGTATGTAATATATCTATAAACCGCTGAGAGACATCGTCGCTATTTTAAACCCATATTATTGCATACTAATATTATCCTTTGCATTGAGTCATATAATACATCGTATAATCATTGTATTTTGGGACACCATATACATTTTTTAAATCGTTATAGTAGGTTCCCTTTAAGATGCAAGAAAAAGAAGCCGTGGAGATATGTAGGTCTCGTAATCCGGCGACCCGGGTTCGAAACCAAGTCGATGCGCTAATGCGCCTGGTAAGGTATTAATTCTCATTATCAGGTCCCTCGGAGAGGACCTAAAGCCGTCGGTCCTCTGGCTGCTTACCAACATTCCTTTAAATTTTCTTAGCAGTCAGGTAAAATAACCACCACTAAACCAAACCAACAAATATTTGCCTCAAATTACCGATATTCTAATGTTGGAGTTGATTCCTCTGAGCTCTTGTCTGAAGCCCTCTTGGATGACCATCAGCATCACTTTGGTCGCTCCGTAGAAGTGCATGTCACTGTTCGGTGTCCACTTGTATGCGGCAAGACTGAATAAAAAAGTTGCAATTAAATGCCGTGGTGGATTAAATGATGAAATTTCGTCCTGTTTGGGGCCACAAGGGCGTTTACTCATACTTATACTTAAAGGGCAAGTCCACTCCAAAATAACTTAGTTACAGAGTCAACGCCCTATCAAAGGGTTAAGGAACAAACATGCAAGCTTCGGGATATATTTACATAACACAAATTTGATGATTTTAGGTTTGACATTGGGAAAATGAATGACTATACGCAGACTGTATGCACATAATACAACGACCGTCTAAATCTTTAATACCTACCTTGGTATACTCGTACACTGTCTAGGTGATTGCAGACTACAGGGGGAGGGGGTGGGGAGGGCTTGAAGGTCAAAACAAAAATCATATAGTGAAAGATGGCTCTAAAAAACAAATTTTAAACAGGGTGCCACATCCCATTGAGCAAAAACCCCTGGTTAAGGTCCTTCTAAAAATTATAATCATGAATTACATGATCGCAAAGACTTTCGAAAAATCAACCTGAGGCGACTTCAAAAGCCTTGTTCATTACCTATTAAAATCTACGGATATTACAATGATGTATTGGTACCTTATTCGAAAGTCTATGCTATCATGTATTTCACGATTATAAGTTTTCTTCTTCAAAGACGAGGTACATGTAGATAAGAGAACTCCTTGTAAAACTCCAATCCCCTGCCACCCCGTTGCCATAGTTACCTACCTGACAAGATTAATTAGGACGCCATCATCGACTCCATTCTTCTTCATCAAGTTGACGGCTTCTCGACAGCAGTAGAGCGTTCCTAAAACATTCACCTGCATGGGAGAACATGAAATTCAGAATTCACTACAGAATAATGAGTTTGTGGGACTGTATGAACATATTTATTAACCTATTGTAGAGTGGTTTAATCACTTGACTGGGAATGCAAAGGTCGGGTGTTCGAGCCCCGGGATGGCACTTAATATGTCCCTGAGCAAGGCATTTTATCTTCACTGCTCCTCTCCTCCCAGGTGCTAAACGTGTATCGGTAGCATACCGGAGTGTTGGCTCAGTCAGTAGAGCGTCCGCCTCACAACCGGTAGGTCGTGGGTTCGAACCCCGGCCGCGTCATACCAAAAGACGTTAAAAGATGGGAGTTGTTGCTACCTTGTTTGGCGTTCAACAATAAGGGATAGAGCAACGTCGATCTGGCGCTGCTCAGTGGCTGCCGGGCTCACGATCAATTTGGCAAAAAGAATTTCCGTTTCGGTTTAATAAAATTTGGAGTGGACTATTAGGCTATTATTATTATTATTATTATTATGCTTCCGGAGGTCACTGTGACTAGATTAGCTTGTTAAAATTCGAATTGTGATGGTCACATTGGCACAAATTAAATGAATGACTTTGTAAAAAAAAAATCTACTCCTGCAACATCAACATTTTACCATTCGGCGACTTTCAAGCAAGCTGTATTTTGAACAATGCTATGTAACAAGTCGAGAACCATCTCCAGTTTTATAAATCCACTTCATAGATATTTGAGCAAGCCTTTTATTAAGTCGAAGCAGACCGGGAGCCAAATATCTGAAAAAGCGGCTCCCGGTCCTTACATTTTTTTGAGAACCGGGAGCCGTTTTCCAGGACCAGGAGCCGTTTCCAAAGTTGATGAAAATTGTATTCTTTTAAATTATTTGTTTACCGTTACCTTTTATTTATACATACCGGTACGGTAGTTTAATTTCTTGTTTAAATTTTAAGCACTCTAATATTAAATCACTCATGCTTTGAATAAATCTGTCATTTGTAGTTGTTGTGGTTCATGTTTAAAAAACTTTTTTCATGCCGTTAAATGTCAAAAATTGAAAAAATGTTACAGTTAGGAAGGGGGGAATTAAATTATATTTATAAAAAAAATTGTTAAGTTTCAGGCTATCAAATACTAAATAAACATGCAATGCTGGGATTATTTTGTCATTTGGAGTTGTTGTATAAGACATATGTTTTTGTTGATATGAAATGCCTTTTCATGACTTTGAAATTAATTGGAAAGAATAGAGGCGAAACATGCGAGCCGCCATCTCTTTAGACAATATTTAAGCATATTTTTAGGTGAAAAAACAGATTTTGCCTGGTTTACGTTTTATGTTATTTTCCCTATAAAATGCTATTGCAATCATGTTTCTTTGAATAAAAAACGCGTTCAATCATTGAGAGCGGCCGACCTGTCACTTAAAAAAAAAAAAAAAAATATATATATATTTAAAAAAAAAAAAAGATTTGTTAAATATATTTACATATTTTATCAGAAAAATCCATTATTTAAAACATCACAGAAATTTAGTCAATGAGTACGAAGGTCGCTGAATTGCGACGCAACACACGATGATGTTCTATGCCGAAGTTGCGGCACCCATTGCATGGAGCTTAATTGCGGTCGAATCACGGCAAGTCTGGAGTTGCAATCAACTTTGTACATAAAGTCAATGCATCAGCAGGTCCGGTGTTTGTTTTTTTCATTTGACTTTTTGAAGATACCATCACATTCGAAGGGCTTGCGATAGGCCAAAAACTGGTAACAAAATCACTGATTTCTTGATTTTTAGCGCTTTGTTGGTGAAGCTGTTTCTTAAAACTGGGCGAGGCCCCTGTGAGCTTTGGAAATTTGGCTCCGATTCCGCATTTTTTACGGCAAAATTTGGCTTTTGGGATGGATTTTTGGAAGTAACATCGATAATTTCTTGTACTGATACTGTGTGTGTAGTGCAGTGCACTGATATATGTCATTTGCATGTGTATGCATGGCCTGGGGAAATGCGCTCGGCTTTGAGTGGTGTACATCCCCTCTTTTGTGTGAATGTACATGAGTGCACGCTGCAAGAATCGCTGACACAAAGCAATAGCGAAACTATATTTCGGGGCGATTTTAATTAGGATTCTCATTATAAAATGATTTGTTAGGGTTCATTCAGTCCACGTTTAACTCCTATCTTTAAAAAAAAAAAATCAAATTTGTGAACATTTAGTGCTAGACATGTGGAAGTTTCTGAAACAGAAAATGTTAATTCTCCCAGACCGGGCGCCAAAAATAAAAAATGACCGGCGCCCGGTTCTCATTTTCCCCGTCTTACCGTGCGCCAAAAGTCAGGGACCGTTGGGTAAAAATCGCCCGGCGCCCGGTTAATAAAAGGCTTGTATTTGAGACCTTTATTCGATGCTAAGTAATATGCCCCTTTCTGACCACCGGGAGACGTTTTAAGATTTGAAATAGATATTCAGGTTTTCAATTATCTGAAGTAGTAAAGAGACTTGAGCAGGATATCAAGATGTTTGTTGAGACATAAATAGGTAATACGAGAGCATTAATTGTGACGCAATGATATGGTCATCTAGCAGACGACACTCCTTATCGATAGTCGATAATCCCTTACAAAAAAAAAACTAATGGTAAATGAATGGTGTTTGAATGGTAGCATCAATGGTAAATGGTATTACAATGGTGTGCCAACGGTGGATTCTGTATGGTGAATGGTGCTTCAATGGTGGTGTATGATGGTGAATGGTGTTTCTATGGTGGAATTGTATGGTGAATGATGTTTCAATGGTGGCGTCTGTATGGTGAATGGTGTTTCAATGGTAGAGTCTGTATGTTAAATGGTGTTTCAATGGTAGAGTCTGCATGGTGAATGGTGTTTCAATGGTGGAATTGTATGGTGAATGGTGTTTCAATGATGGCGTATGTATGGTGAATGGTGTTTCAATGGTAGAGTCTGTATGGTCAATGATGTTTCAATGGTGGAATTGTATGGTCAATGGTATTTTAATGGTAGAGTCTGTATGGTGAATGGTGTTTCAATGGTGGCGTCTGTATGGTGAATGGTGTTTCAATGGTGGAATTGTATGGTCAATGGTGTGCCAATGGTGGATTCTGTATGGTAAATGGTGTTTCAATGGTGGTGTATGATGGTGAATGGTGTTTCAATGGTAGAGTCTGTATGGTGAATGGTGTTTCAATGGTTGAATTGTATGGTCAATGGTGGCGTCTGTATGGTGAATGGTGTTTCAATGGTAGAGTCTGTATGGCATGGGCCTAAATCTGCAATTGATACCTATTGTTCAGGGGGGGGGGGTTATCTATTCATTCATCCCCCCTGAACAATAGGTATTACTTAAGGATTAACGCCCATGCTGTATGGTGAATGGTGTTTCAATGGTCGAGTCTGTATGGTGAATGGTGTTTCAATGGTGGAATTGTATGGTGAATGGTGTGCCAATGGTGGAATTGTATGGTCAATGGTGTTTCAATGGTAGAGTCTGTATGGTGAATGGTGTTTCAATGGTGGGATTGTATGGTCAATGGTGTTTCACTGGTAGTGACTTTGAGAAAACTAGGTGTCCCTTATACTTTGAACTACAATTTGCTCTGTGATTTCGCTTTATTTTTCGCGAATTTTTCTTCATGATCAACGTTTCAAAGATGACAAACTGCAAGGAATAATACCCTAGTCCTCGAGAGCAATGATGGATCTTTAGTTTTTTCTTCAATTTGGAGTAATTTTTGATCTGATATGTGTCTCTTTATCGTGAGTAACTGCTGTTTTGTGCCTGTGGTCCACTCATATGACTCTGTGATGTACATTATTATACATTTGCTTACATGAACATCTGTTATTGTTTATTAAAGCAGCTTATAAATCATTCTATTTTATTACAAAAAAATGAAATAGTATTAGGGGCACACCTTTAGAACTTTTATCAAATAATTAAGCCCCCAGCCCCAGGTTTATAGGGTTAAATTTGTAGACATTGGGTCATTGGCATCACTATATGTGTCGGTAATTGGTGGCTAGTTTTGTCGGTAATCTACACCCCCACACACTGAAAAGGTCATTTCGATATACTAAAGAAACCTGTCCCAGAATGCATATTTGAATTACCTCTTTTCAGCAATAGTACCGTTGTTTCTTATTGATCGTGCATTGAGTTTATGAACCTCTACAATGATGTGACTTGGGTTCCATTTCTCTAGTTAAAAATGTTTTGTATATTTTATCTCTGTAAATGGCAATTCTTATCTTTCTGTTATGAGAGGTTCATAAACTCAATGCACGATCAATAAGAAACAACGGTACTATTGCTGAAAAGAGGTAATTCAAATACAAAAGAAACTATACCTGTACAAAACCAATACCCTTTACATAATTAATAGGCTACAATACGCTTCCCCTTGTTGCCATGCGAGGATCACAGTATTTCATAATTTCACCATCTCGACCATATTTCATACTTTCACCATCTCGACTCTATTTAATACTTTCACCATCTCGACTCCATTCATTCTGGACATACTTTGTATGTTGTACGATTATTGTGACGTAGAATACACACATCCATGAAATAAAACACTATGTAGTACATATATTTTACTTTATTTTACTTGATTTGTTTCCGTTTCAATGTGGACAACTTTATGCAAAACAGATTTGAATACAAAGATAAGAATTGCCATTTAGTCATGTTACCAGGGAACAGAGATAAAATATACAAAAAAAAAATAACTAGAGAAATAGAACCCAAGTCACATTATTGTATTAAAAAGTGACTTACAACAAGTGTTTCTTGGTGAAATTTTGACAATTTTGATGTTACTTAAAGATTATTAGGAATTATTGACGTTTTGAATAGTGGATAGGTATTTTCTTTATGGAACTGACTTTTAACATGCGTGTCTATGGAATTTTCTTTCTATACTTTGAGTTTGACTTTCTGAGGAATGTTTACAACGTCGTTGTAGGTTGGATCAATATCTAATGTTCGATCAACTAAATAAAGGAACGTGTATTTACCCATACTGTGATTCTCGCATGGCAACACGGGGAAGCGTATTGTAGCCTATTAATTATGTAAAGGGAATTGGTTTTGTACAGGTATAGTTTCTTTTGTATTTGAATTACCTCTATTCAGCAATATTACCGTTGTTTCTTATTGATCGTGCATTGAGTTTATGAACCTCTCAACAGAAATATAAGAATTGCCATTTACTCATGTTACCAGGGAACAGAGATAAAATATACAAAACATTTTTAACTAGAGAAATAGAACCCAAGTCACATTATTGTAGAGGTTCATAAACTGCTATAACTACTAACACCAAATTCGCGAAAGTCGCGAGCGACATCGCCCCTCTGAATCTGGCACAACTTCCGTCGTACCAACCTTGCAAGCAACCACTCAAAGTTCAACCATGGGAGATTTTCAAAGAGCTTGTTAAAGTTCAGTCCGGAAAATCAAGCGGTCCTGACGGAATCCCTGCAAAAGTTGTGAAGTTGTTTGCCATTGAACTCAGTACGCCATTATGTCAGGTTCTCAACAGCTCATTCGCAGAGCATGTGGTACCAAAGCAGTGGAAGAAAGCTATTGTAACTCCAATACCAAAAGAGCAACCGGCATCTATCGAGAACCTACGTCCCATAGCGTTGACTGATCACTTCGCCAAAATTGCTGAACATTTCATTGTAAAGAGCTGTTGTTGTTGTTGTTGTTTTTATTTCCGTATAATAAAATCAGATACAAATACATATAAAATAATCATACAGAGAAAAAGGAACCGTATACGGCTGGTAGCCCATATTCAGCTGCAACTATAATTGTTGCTGCTGGTCTTCCATGGGGCCAGTTTACAATATGCAAAATATACATAATATTAACAATTTACAAAATAAATAATTACAAAGTATCAGTCGAAAACATAATACAAATACTTAAAGGAAAAGAAAAAAAAAAAAAAAAACACAAACAAAACAAACATCATATAAACATACATAAAGAGGTACAACAACAAGGTGATTATAGTCTGTTTAGGTTAGTCTTAAAGGTGGCAAAAGTGGGTAGTTGACGCAAATCAGGGGATAATTTATTATATTGAAAAGAAGCTCTGTACACAAAAGTTCTTTTACAATAATTAGTTCTTGGCCTAGGTAAAGAGAGGTTATGTGCATTACGGAGGGAGTTTGGAGAGGGTTTAAACTCAAACATGTCTTTCAAATATTCAGGGGTCATGTTATGTAATGTTTTGTAAGTTAGGAGTAATAAATGGATTTGTTGCCTTTTACGTATCATTTGCCAACCAAGACAGCTATGAATATGACTGGTAGAAGTATGCGAATAAGGGTTAACTTTTAGTATGATTCTACCGGCCCTATTTAGATTTTTTTTTAGTTGTATTATACCCCATTCACAGTGGTTTTGAAATTTGTAGCGGCGTTGTAGCGGAGCGGCGACACCGCCATAACACCGCTACAAATGCATTCACAGTAGAAAAGTTATCCCGCTGCAGCAGCGGGATAAATATCATGTACCCATTCACGCTGCAGCGGGTGATTTTTATTACCTCCGTAACAAACACGTGTATGCATGGCTCATGACCCGCGAGTGACCCCGATATGACCGGAAATACTTCAGCGCGGGGTTTTCGATTGCTTGAAATAAACATGTCAAGTTGCTTTTTGTATCCTCGATCATATTACTTTTTAAAAAACTAGCATTTTTATTGCTTCCAGTCAGAATATTTTAATTTTTTGAAGTGTGAAATATTTTTATTTGGATAATAATAATACCTACATAATAATAAAATCAATTTGAATCCACTGGTTACTTTATTTCTATTTCACTTTATGTTCCCCATTGCTGTAGAAAAGAGGTCAGTGATAGGTAAGTAAACAAATCACACGTGTTTGTCGCGGTGTTATAGCGGAGAGCCTTCACACTGAGTAAACACCGCGACAGCAGCGGGACTGTCCCGCTGCAGTAGCTAGGCGTCCCTAGCGATAGTTTGTGTCGGCGTTATCGCTAGGCGGTGTTATCCCGCGATAGGTTATAACGGGTCCGAGCCTTCACACTGAAGACAACACCGCGACAGCAGCGGGACAGTCCCGCTGCTGTCGCGGTGTTTGAGGCCACTGTGAATGGGGTATTAAACTGTTACTGCAGGCAGATTGCCATACTACATCCCCGTAATCAAAGTGAGGTAATATGATGGAATTATAGATTAATTTCAATTCAGACATATTCACAAATTGTCTTATACCCCATTCACAGTGGTTTTGAAATTTGTAGCGGCGTTGTAGCGGAGCGGCGACACCGCCATAACACCGCTACAAATGCATTCACAGTAGAAAAGTTATCCCGCTGCAGCAGCGGGATAAATATCATGTACCCATTCACGCTGCAGGGTGATTTTTATTACCTCCGTAACAAACACGTGTATGCATGGCTCATGACCCGCGAGTGACCCCGATATGACCGGAAATACTTCAGCGCGGGGTTTTCGATTGCTTGAAATTGCGCGCGCTAGCTGTACTTTACACACTCTTCCTCATGTAGCTAGCTCGATTTAGCTTTTTGTATCCTCGATCATATTACTTTTAAAAAAACTAGCATTTGTATTGCTTCCAGTCAGAATATTTTAATTTTTTGAAGTGTGAAATATTTTGATTTGGATAATTATAATATCTACATAATAATAAAATCAATTTGAATCCACTGGTTACTTTATTTCTATTTCACTTTATGTTCCCCATTGCTGGAGAAAAGAGGTCAGTGATAGGTAAGTAAACAAATCACACGTGTTTGTCGCGGGGTTATAGCGGAGAGCCTTCACACTGAGTAAACACCGCGACAGCAGCGGGACTGTCCCGCTGCTGTAGCTAGGCGAACCTAGCGATAGTTTGTCGCGGCGTTATCGCGAGGCGGTGTTATCCCGCGATAGTTTATAACGGGTCCGAGCCTTCACACTGAAGACAACACCGCGACAGCAGCGGGACAGTCCCGCTGCTGTCGCGGTGTTTGAGGCCACTGTGAATGGGGTATTAGTCTACATAAATAACTAACCATTTTACTTAGTTTGTTACACGTCTGTTTAATGTGAACATCCCATCTTAATTTTTCATCTACATGTACACCGAGATATTTAAAGCTTTTTACTTGGGACAATTGTTGTTCTTTGATTTTGATATTCAAAAGCGGTTGTTTTTTAAGCATGTTATGTGTTCCTAGTAACATGCATACAGTTTTGTCGTAATTGATCTTTAAGTTGTTTTTATTCATCCACGCATCAAGGCTATTAATTTCTTTATTTAAAACATTTTCCACCACTTTTGGATTTGTATGTGAATAATAAATGACCGTATCATCTGAATAAAGATGGACCTTGCAGGTGTTGAAAGCAGAATTGATGTCATTTATAAAAAATAATGAACAACAGGGGCCCCAGTAAAGAACCTTGCGGCACACCTTTCGTAGTTAATCTTTCATCAGAAAGGACATTATTTACCGAAGTTCTTATTCTTCTGTTTGATAAATAGTGTTTGAACCACTGTAATTCTACACCAATTACACCCATAGATTCAAGTTTAGATACAAGGATTAGGTGATCAACCATATCAAATGCTTTTTGCAAGTCTACAAAAATTGTTCCAGTGTAATAACCTTTATCGATAGAGTAAAACCAATCATCTGTGACTGCGGCTAGTGCTGTCACGGTGGAGTGTTTTGGACGAAAACCTGACTGATTTTGGGAGAGCAAGGAATGACACTTTAAATAATCAAGCAATTGTCGCTGAACGACTCTTTCCATAACTTTAGAGGCGCAAGGCAACAGTGAGATCGGCCTATAATTATTGAAATCAAGTTTATCTCCTTTTTTGTGTATCGGTATTACTTTTGCGACTTTCCATTTGTCAGGCACAACCCCTTCCGATAAAGATTTGTTGATTAAAAAGGTAAAAGATTCAATCATTTCAGATATTGACTCTTTAAGAATATACATAGAAATTTCGTCTAACCAGACGGACTTTTTTGTTTTCATTGACATTACTTGTTTCAAGACATAAGATTGAGATACATTAACAAATTTAAATTTTCTGTCAGAAACCTTTTCACCATGGGAATAAAGCCGGTTATTAGCCCTTGTGTTATTTGTGCATACATTTGTCGCTATATCTGCAAAGTGGTTATTAAACTCATTCGCTATAACACTTGAATTTTCTTTCGGAAAAGTGCTGTTAGAAGAATTACAATTACTCATTAAACTTTTGAGTGTTGTCCTAGATTCATTTCTATTGGTGACTTCAGATAGTTTATCACATATGTATTTACGTTTGGATTTTCTTATCTCGGTGGTAACTTTATTTTTCATGCGTTTATAGAGTTTCCATAAGTCATCACTGTTTCTCTTTTTGGCTTTCAGTTTGGCTTTATCTCTCTGTTTCATTAAAGTAAGTATTTCACTGTTCATCCATGGGGAGGGTTTTTTTCTCACTCGTCTTGTCTTTAATGGCATATGCTTGTTAACTACTTCTAACATCAACTTTTCCCATTCACTAACTGTATCATTTATATCACTAAACTCTTTTACTTTCTTCCAGTTTTGATTACGCAAATCAGACCTGAAAGCTTCTAAATCTACATTTCTCGACTTTCTGAACGATACAAATGTTTCACTTTGGGAAGTATGTTCACATTTCCACACCAAGTAACTGATATAATGGTCACTCATACCATTTTGAATAACACCAAACGATTTCACCTTATCGGGATAATCCGTTAACATATGGTCAACAAGTGTGCAGGATCTATCGGTTACTCTTGTATACAATGTATCATTTACCTGTTTCAAACAATATATATCATCTATTTGATTGTAGACTTTCGTATTTCCTTCAAAAGGTTTTTTCGTGATATCACAGTTAATGTCACCCATAATAATGAGTTGCCCATTGAGACCATTTGCAAAAACCAAAAAGTCCTCATAGTGATTAAAAACCTCGACTTTTGAATTTGGTGGTCTATACCAGTTTAAAAAAATAATTGGCTTCGTGTTCTTCAAACAAACTTTTATGCACAATGCTTCTAAACGTTCAAGAGAATCATGACTAACTAAGTTGATATGAATAGACACATGGACGTAAATGGAAGTAATGGGGTATGTACATTTCACTGTCTGCAATAGAGCTGTCTAATCTAGTCTCATTCAGAGCAAGAACTTGTATTTCATTTTCAAACATGATTTGCTTGATTTCTTTATGATATTTCAAAAGACTTACAATATTCAGGTGGACAAATTTAATCCCTTTACTAGAAAGTTGATCATATTTTAAAGATATGTTCTCACCAGATTTACATGAGGGATCTATGTTATTAGAATCGTCGACGTCGGACGCTGAATTATTCACAATATAATTTAGAAGATGGTTTAAAAGACATCTTGAACACTCCCAATTTACAAAATGCTCATTAGGGTCATCGTAACTCTTTACAGAGATTTCTGAACATGATACGTGTACCCAGTTTCGGCAAGAAGTACAGAGAAGTGCTTTAACACATTTACTACAGCGAACGCATGGAAATTGTTGTACCAATTCAACAACAAAAAAACGAAAACAAAAAACAAAAGTTTAAAAAAAAGAGCCTTCTCGAAGATGTGAACCCCAATCTTGACTGTAAACAGTTTGGCAGTAGATCAGGCATGTCCACCAGCCATTACCTGATTGATATCATAAATTTTCCAACGAAGAATGCAGATAGCTTAGGGCAGGCGCGTACGCGACTGAGCGACTTTCCGGCCGGCGCGATTTTCAATTTTTCGGGAGCAAAATAATAAAGCTGAGTCGTTGCGAAATTTTGGGCCCGATTTTAACCCCCCCCCCATTGAAAAAATCCTGCGTACGCCACTAGCTTAGAGTCTGTTACAACGGTAATAATTACCGACTTACTTCATTCAGCAATTATAGCTAGATCGAGTGCATATTTAGTCAGATTTATTCCTTAACCCTAATAAGGCCGGGAGGGGGGGGGGGGGCTTCATGGCCCCCCCTCCACGATTTTTCTGATTGTTCGGGAACGCATATGGATGGCGCCCCGCCGCTCGCTGACTTTTTTCTTTCGAGTCTCTTCGCAACTTTTAAAAGACTTTTGTTGAATATCGGACCTACGGTTACAAGGTCACGTGACCTTTTGTCTTTGCATGTCAGCCCGAAAATCGCTCATTTCGTGATTTGTGTACAAAACATATGGAAAAGTCATGTTTCCTAAAAATAGATGGGTTATTGGGTCTTGTTTAAAGTTAAGGTGGTTGTTTTGGGAGTCAAAATAGTTGAATTGTAGTTAGAAATGAAATAAAACAACAAAAACAATAAATTACATTAGTAAAAAAACAATGAAATACATCAGAAATTATCAAAACAAGAGATAACATAAGAAATAAGCTGGCTCTTCCAATTTTGTTATTGTATTATTATTCAGAATGGTCTAATGATATGTAGTGAAAAAGAATGCCTAAATATGAATAATATATGATTTATGGGTAAAAATGTTTTTTATGACCATATTTGCATAAATTACCATAAATATGCAAATGAGTGAATCTTTCAAAAAATTGAAATTATCATAGTATTCTATACACTTCACTTGACATGCGTGCAAATTTCGCGGAGATCGGCCGCTTCACGGCCGAGATCTTATGGGGGGGGGGGGCATAATGGTCCCTCCGGCCGTACTAAGACCTCAAATAGCCCCGGCCTTTTTAGGGTTAAGCCTTTGAAGGAGCAAAGACGGAAAAAAGAAAACGTTTTACTTTAACTGGGACCTTTTTTTATCGTTACTGATTGGAAGAATGAGAAAAAAAGGACAGTAGACTTGGCAATGTCGAGTCATACACCCTCAAATCCAATCGCATCACCCAGAACTGATATTGATGCGAAGATGTAAAATCCTATAGCTTATTGAGAAACTGTGCGCATCACAAATCGAGGTGGTATTAGCGTTTGACGTTCACTACCAAACCAGCATCAACCGCTCTCCGTGATAAAACGTCATCATCATTCTCTTCATTTCAAGAACAGATCTCGTCAACATCACATCGTGCCAGCGTTCAACTCGTCTCTGAACAATGAATACCATATCAGCAGTCGACCAGAGCTACGATGATGCCAACATTACGATGTCGCCGAGGACGGCCGACTACAACTACTACGACCCGTCGTGTGTAATGCCTTTGAATTACATTAAACTCATCACGTCGGTCATTGCGACGTTGATGATGATCACCACGCTAATCTTGATTCCGTGTCATCGTCGACTTCGTAAGCAACATCATATCTTCCCTTACAACCTCGTACTCTCTGATCTGAGCGGTGCCATCGCGCTGGTATGTACGTACGAAGCGGGCCCTAATTTTAGACTACCCAAAGAGGTAAGACAGTCGATTATTATTGCCTTTCCATGAAAGGAGTTGATTTGGTGATGTCAGTAACATACGTTACCAACTACACAGAGTTGGCCTGTAAATACCGGGGAGGGAAATACCGGATGATAAATACTTGTATTTAGCCTACTGGAAAATACCGCCTAGCAAATGTTGACAAAAACGGGAATAGAAGGAAATACTCCAAAAACATTTGTACGTACACTTTTTTTTTGGTCCTCGAAAAAAATTCATTTGCACCCCCCCCCCCCCCTTGAGCGCCAGGGGGGGGGGGGGGGGGGGGCCCAACCCCTCAAAAAGGTAAAAATCACGTAATTTTACATGATTTTTTTTCTCAAGGGGGGGGGGGGGGGCGGGCCCCCCTCCTGGATCCGCCACTGACACTGTATAACCTTGGGATGTTTAGATTTTTGAACAAGAATAAATATTGAACACAAATAGACAATGATAAGGTGACTTCAGTCATATTGGGGGAAGCGGTCATACAAAAGCTCGACATGATCAATTTGTACGATTATTCATTTTGACAAGATAGAAGTCATTACAAATCACTCTTGTACACTGCAAAGGTCTATGAAAATTGGTCTCTGAGGTATAATTACATCACATTCTGTGTGAAATTCCATCCACCATTAACTCTTCAAATTAGCTATTTGATCACCTGTTCCTTTCTACTAATTCTTGGGAAATGGAGATGAAATGCATTGATGTGAAGCAATCAATTCTCACCATTTCATTCCCTTCTTACACAATACCAAAAATTTATTGGTCATATATCAATCAATTAAAAACATTACAAATATAACCGTGAAGGGAAAACCTTGACACGGTAACCTGAAGAACCTAAAGCTTATTTTTGATGGCATCTTAAGAATATACTTTAAATATTAATAAATTCGTGGGTATTCTGTCTAAATTGTGTAAAAGAGATTTAAAGAAAGATAAAACAAATCGTTCGTTAAGCTAGTTGTTCAAACTCGTTGTTCGTTGTAGTCATTGTCGCTATTAAACTGCAATCCTTTTCTCCCTTTCCAGTTTCATATTTTCGCGCTAATCGTCCAGTTAACATCCGTCATGGTATCACTTCTGAGCATCGCCATGGTAACCGGTTACCAATTCATCACCATCCGTGTAGACCCCTTTGGCGCTCGGAACATCATCACCACACCGCGACTGATCATGACATGTATCGTGACATGGGTATTAGGGTTCACCGGCTCTTCGTTGTTGTTCTTCTTCTTCAGTAATTTTATCATCGTTCTCCTCTCCCTCTCCTTGTTGACCACCATCGCCACTGGCCTCTGTTACTTCTTCATCTACCGTTCCATCGCCAGGGTACCTTGGGGCGGAGGCATCACCCAAGAACGTAAGGAGGAGAACCAGAGAGTACTCCGCACCTTCGGTCTAATCTTTGTGACCACTGTCCTTTGCTGGATCTGTCCCTGGGTTACCTGGGCCCAGAGTGATGCACACATATGCCTATATGACGTTTCGTACGTGATGATTAGCGCCAATTGGATTGCAAACTCCATCATCTATTGGTGGCGACTCAAGGAGTTTCGATTAATTTTCGGATTCTGTAGGAAACAGAGAATCGATCCTCTTCTGTGACTGATTTGAAACAAAATAGGAACTGATCCGTGACCTTTTCATATGACATTCGTATGCCTTGATGTTCACAATATGACATTATATTACGTGTAAATTGTAACAAATACTTCTCGTGGTTCAGCGCCGAAGCATATGTCATTAGAACTATAACGTATACATTTATCGCGTATTGTGCCATGTTTTACAGTACTCTCACTTGCAAAAAACAAACAAACATTTTCTCTGACTATTAGTACATGTGTTAGCCAATATAGAGGTAGGTAATTGTATTACTCTAGGACCACCCCAAAAATATATGTATATATATACATATTTATACTTAGTGAACGAGAGGGTTAGGGAAAATGTTCAATTTATATAATAAAGACGTTGAGGGGGTAGCGAGGGCAGCTTAGATTTTTTTTTTTAATAGAAAAGACAGTAAATAATTAAATTCAACCAGCTTTCAAAATGTGAGATTTATAGGAATAAAGAGTAAGATATAATTACATTGAGTTGGGTTGATACAGTTAAAGAAATGTGATAAAAAAGAAGGACTTGGATGTAGAAGGGTCGATTGAGGTGAAATTTGAATGGTAGCATATTTTATAAAAAACAAAGATTAAATAAAGATATATTTTAGTATATAGGCTGAAGTTTTGGAACGGGAGTATGTTTAAAGAAGTATGGTCGAAATATATAGTAGTAGGTGCAGAGCATAGAAAAGGATACGTGTTCCTAATGAAGACGCTTATCGAAACAATTTTTACACCGGAGGGTAAAAATATTTTAGGAGGTCCCAGGACTCAGGAGATGTGGAAATAGGACAGGTGAGTTTGCGGTCAATAATTATTGATTGGGTAAAGGGATTTGATAATGGATTGGGGCTTGGCTTCGGATACAATTTGAAAATAGTAGAGGACAGAATAGAGCACACCGGGAGGAAAAGAAGGGGGAGATGAAGTAGGAGAAGACAGTTGTGGAAGCCATCAGTCGATAGACTCTTGTAAATATTGTATATAGACTTCAGCAATCATTGCACATCCCTTCTCGACGTCTGCCTTTCTTCTGTATTGAACTGATTTCCTGCGTGTAGGCCTACATTTAAATACAGACATAACCATAATTACAGACTGGAGTTATATATTCGACCAACTTCATTAATCAATTATTTAAAAGCTTCTCTGAGTATTTTGTGGAGTCCCGAATGGCACTTAAAACTTGAAAGGCGAAAGAACAAACAATGCTGAATACTGATTGACCGCCGGGAGCCGTGTCGCTGGGAGCTACTCGCGTGGTCATCGATAGCTATGTATCGTCGAGCGCTTGAGACATGGAGTCGGGATCGTATCGTCGAGAATCGCTTTGCCAGTCGCGTATACATAACATGAGGAAAATTCTTGTTTGTGAATCTTGTCCCATGTATAAACTTTGCATGTAGGCCAACGTAACCAGCAGTGTGAATATGAACTACTAGTAACTGAACGTGTGGTCGGCCACCAAAAATATTCTCCAAACGAACTCATTCCCCCCCCCCCTTTCCCCTGCGCTGCACTTTATTTGTTTGTTCAATGAACCACCGTTTCGACGATATACATGAATATGTACTCGTTTGTGATTCAGCCGAGGAGAGACATGAAAGACACCAAGTAAATTCTGTTTTTTTCCTTTTGCTTAAACTTTAATCCAGAACTTGAAATTGTAGTTATTTTGGGGTCTTGTGATGTAGTTGGTTAGGAGAGAGAGAGAGAGAGAGAGAGAGTAACAAAGAGACAGATACATCATCATGGAGAGAAGCTGAGAATAAGGGCATGGTCCTTTAATTTCCGTTAAGTTTTAGTATTTAGTGTTTCGAATTAATTCGGTCTAAAGTATGTAAACTAACCCCATTTTATTAATATGCTTATGTTCCAATGTATAATGTATAATGCTCCAGTAAGACTATGTAATGAAATTGAAATGTTCTGTGATAGACATGGTTCCAACACTCTCAATTCTGACTCACTCAATGTGGTCTTACCAAAACCTAATACTGAACTATTCAAGCAATCTTTTAGATATTCAGGCCCGAAAACATGGAATTCTCTCTCAAATGAAATGCAAAATCATCATACTCTTTCCTCTTTCAAAAATAGTCATAAACGCACATTTTTCTGAAAAAAAAAAAAAAAAAAAAAAAAAAATCAGTTTTACATGTTCTGGCCCGCCGTACTTAATAATCATGATATTCGTTGATTTAAGGTTGTTTAGACCTCATTTTATGTAATATATTTATATTTATGTATTTATTGTATATTGTATTGTAGATGCTTTTTTATGTATAATATTTATATGGATTATTATATTCGTATTTGCACTTGTTATCTAATTCTAACAATGGGGATTATTAATAGTCTTTATTTTTGCTATTATATTTTTTCACTCAACAAATAAGATTGGTCATTCATTAACTTCTTTCAAACGAATTTCTAATATTGTGTTTTTCTTGCATTTTAAAGCCTTATTTTGTGTATTTTTTTTTTTACTGATGTAATGAAAAGAATCCCATTGGTTAGAATTGGAAATGTTTAATCATGTTAACAGGACATCGATGAAAAACAGCTTTGCTGATTCGATTGTTTCTTTTTTATCCTGTATAAATATGTCAAATAAATACAAAATAAAATCCTCTCATCGTACAGACCAGGTGGGAGGCCAACCAGGCCAGTCGCGCCGGTGCCCCAAATCGGAAACCGAGGCGGCAGGGTTGGGCTGGTGGGTCAGATATATATATATATATATATATATATATCACATGTACATTTTTGGTGGGAGGGGTTTCATTCACCCCTTACTCTGGTGGTGCCTCTTGTAACATGTGTTAGATTTCAATTTCATTTGTAAACTCAATGTTTGAAGTTGAATATTTGTAGCATATAGTAAATTTGTTGTGTGTAAGTCGTCTGATTTGTGCGGTTATATTATGCTCAAGCTGATGCTGCAATTATTGAAATACTTACTGGAAAGTTAAAAGCAAAATAATGGTTTTCGATTTTGGTTCCTTATATACGCAAAACAGCCAGCATTTAAAATATTTTGTTTGGAGAATGATAGGTGCTTTTTTCGTAATTTTTCTGAATTATCAATTAGTAATTAGGGAATTTTCCACTGAACTGCAAACCTGACATAACGAAATCGTTATTCCTCAGCATTGGTAACAAATAGAAACGAGATGAGAAAGAAAATGAACGCCATGACGACCAGAAGTACAATGAATCGTGCGCGACATACACATATCATCATTATCCATTCAATGAGCCATGGCATGAACACCGCTATTAACCTAATTGAATTCTACTATGGTTAGGATAAGTAGATGATCATAAACTGATAAATGCAGAGTTGAGAAAGTGCAGGCAAATAACAATGTAGGCATGTGATTTGTATCAATTACTCAAAAACAATCTCCGCCATTCGAGGCCAATTGAATATGTAATGCTAAAATACAAAAAACAACAACAGAGGAAACAAAAGAATAGAAAGAAATGGTCTCCAAAGTCTACGACGTTATTATATCATTAAAACAAATAATTGAAATATGACAATGATGAAACTCAATTTATCAAGGCTAATACTAATATCAAATATCAAATTCTTTGTTTATGAAGGCATGCAATTGACATGAGAAAAATAGAGAGAAAAAAGAAAATGGCCTCCAATAAGAGGAGGGCACACGAAAAGAAGAAGAAATTTAATAAAAAGAAGAAGACCAAGGGTATATTAAAAAGGAAAAAAAGATTAAATTTAATAAGATAATGAATGATGTATAGATGAAGAATAAAAGACCAAGGGTGGTGGTGGGAGAGCATGAAGATGGGAGGGAGATGACGAGAATAATTCGAAAGAGAGATAAAATGATTCGTTGGTGGAAGAGCAAGAGAGACATGGAGACAGGCATACGGAGAGAAAGGGAGAGACAGAAACAAATTAGAGAAGGCACAGAGAAAGACGGACAGAAAGACATGGACATTCGACATACTAGAGAGAAAGAGAGAGGGTAGAGAGAACCAGAGAGATAAGAAATGGATGCCCTAAGGGATGTTGATAGTTGCATTGTGTATTGTATTGTGCCCCAGCCCCCCCCCCCCTTGTGAAATCCTGGATTCGCCCATGATCATTACCAATATCACCATTTGAAGGTTCGATTGTGTTGTTAGCTTGATCAGGGAGGTGAAAGAAAAGGAGGCGAAACTCTTGTAATTTATTCAAACGCATTCTTGAGTTCTAAAGCGTAACAATGGGATGTGTAACATTCCACTTGGCTTTGAAGTTCCATGCTCCGAACCGCGCTTCCACTGCGGGGACTTTCGGAAGCCAGGCACCAGTTTTACATTTTTTACAAAATATTAAATAACCGGCAAAATTTCAGTGTAAATCGAAAACTTTATATGGGGATTTTATTGGGAATAGTACATCAAACACATTTTCAAATTTAGAACTCCGTCCTTCCTTTAATGTGTGTGCCAGAGTTGGTAAAAGAAAAATTACATCCTGTCAAACACTCAATATTTTAGGATGATGCGCTAATTTGTGCATGCATTAATGTCCCATTATTTGATCAATGATTTACGATCTTCAATAACATTAAGTTTGCTAATGCGTGTTTTCGCGTGTTTTTTGTATTTTTCAAGTTTAAAAAAGGATGAAATTACACAAGTTTGTGTTCGCTTGTTCTACTCTTTACACATTCAACAATGGATGAGAAATCATTGGAAGGGACAGCGAACAGTTGCTGTGATACCATTTTCTGATGTAGGAATTCTAAATCCTGAAATTGCATGCGCTCTTTTATCTCACCACCTGGTCAACAGTTGCAGATTAGCGCATAACTGTTCGGCGGCTTGGAGCATGGGGTCAAAGGAGAGCGGCTTGATTCCAGTCCTTCTCTATCACGTCCCTGGCTTGATGGATAAACGGAGCTCAAACTATAACCAACCACGGACTACGCGCTTCTTGATATAGACCTGCGCATGTGTGTATAGTATACAAATAACGCACGTCCCAGAGTACAATAGCGGTGAATGCAGTACACGCGAGGTTTCTTTAGATTGGTGCCGCTCGCGTCTTATTTTTTCGTACCACGGCGAGCCCGGATTCCTGTTTTATCATGAATATTCATTACGCAGGGTCGGGGAAAGTCTCGATTCTCTTGAATATTCATATATGATCGAGGCATGCGCAGCATCGAATATAGTGTGTAACACTATACGTTGGATTAATGGCAGGCCTATAATATGACATAGAAAAGCAATGTCATGGTCATTTAGATAATACAGTCATAAATGCTGTGTTTAATTACTAGTAAATGCCAAAATGTCAGTAGACAAGATATATAGCATATATTTCAAGTAAGAGTCTTTGATAGGCAATTTGTGAGTAGCCTAGCCCTACTTTTCTGAGGTCAAGTTGAATCTAGTTCTTTTTATGAATGGGAAAATAATCAGTTCTAGGTTTGCTTTTTAAATATTACAAGCAGAGGTTGCATTATGGTATTGAATATGTGATACAGTATTATAAACTGTATAAAATAAATAACAAGAATAGGCCTACATACAGACATTTATCAAAAATAAAATACTTGTGTAATGCACTTAAATTATTTCTATTATCGCTCATTTAACTGCATAAGGAAGAAAAGGAAGAAAGAAAAATGGGATTAGAAAGAAGAATAAAAAAGTTAAAAAGTAAAATATATATAAATAATAAATGAATGGAAGAAATAAAGAATACGGAATAGATACCAAGGAAGAAAGAAATAAATTGCAAGAAAATTGAAATGAAAAGAAGACAAAGGAAAAAGGGAAAGGAGCAAGATAATATTGATACCATATCTTCAATCTTTTTTCTTTTACCTGCCTCTTGTTTTTGTTTAGGCCTAGCTACCATTTTTCCCTTTCCTTTCTCTTTATCTCTTAAAAGTTCTCTTTGGTTTCTTTCTTACATTGTTCTATCCTTACTCATATACTGTGCAGAAATGATTTCCTCCTATGGCGTATTTCATCTAGATTATATGTTTGTCACGAGCTGACAAAAAAGTGAGGGAAGGGGGGGGGGGGGGGTGGGGGACTCGATGATAATTCATCATTTGAAGGTTTACAATGTGATGTCCATGAGTTATATGCACCCACTGAAGAAAATCTATGTATAGGGTTGCTGCAGGAACCCCAGCACCCACAGATCCCATGCATGATGAGACAAACTCGAGAGAAAACTACACATTCTTTCACATACATTAAAAAAAAAAATTAAATCCAAGATCGGTTGAACTCTTTTTGACCCCTCCCCAGGACGTCGATCAACTACATGTATGTGCCCCCCCCCCAAAAAAAAAACCCATCAAACTCTGGCTACGGCCCTGGCGATAATTACCCACTATTCAAATCTGACAGGTGCTCCTTTTTCTTCAACAAATGCCCCTTTTACTTCATAATAAGTGCCACTGTTCCATTTTCATAAGTGCCCCTTGTGATACCTGATAAAAGCGCTTTTATTTTTTTACTTTGACACGCGTCCCCTTACACTTTCTAACAAGTGCCCTTTTACCTTTTGATATGTGCCCCTTTCCCTGTTTAATAGGAGCCCCAACCCTTTCTCATAAATGCCCCTTTGACACATGCCCCCTTTTCCTTTTTTTATAATTCCCCTTTTCTCTCTTTCTCTGTCTTTCGAAAACTATCTTCTGCAAGGTTTGTTCTCTTGACTGAGCAACCTGTTGCAATTCCTTTCTGTCTCACTTTCAGTCGTACTTGTTGCCACTCATTTGCATTCACTCGTTATCAACTACCATCAACCATTCCATATTCACTCCATTACTGTCCACATTTCAATTTCATTCTCTTCACTCTCCCTTTTTGCAGCCTTTCCAGGAGCTTTGCTAGAAGTAGAATATTTTTAATGTAGAGGCCAGAGAAACCGGAAAGTATGTTAATCATTTCATTCAAATATCTAACTTGAAAAAGGGAAAGTGAAACATTGTTTAATTACAATATATTGACATAATTTTGTTTAAGAAATTTGAATTTAACACTGGAAATTGTTAATTGGTTTGCCAGCCCCCCCCCCCCAAAAAAAAAACACACAACACAAAAGTGGTACTAGGGTTTTTGTTAGGAGGCCCATGTCCTGTATAATTTTTATTTTTAAGAATAGTTTTCTCTTTTTTATTAATTTGACATTGGCATACCGTAAATTTCACCAGGAACCCCCCCCCCCCATTAACAATCGACACTGCCATTACTTCTACCAACAGTAATGCTATAATTCAAAATTTCACTTTTTAAATCCTTCTAATATAAACATATAATCATATTTGTACACTTTTGCAACCTGTTACATGGACCATGTAGTAACAGCACCTGGAAGAGGATAGCAAGCCCCCCCCCCCCACTCCCTGTTTTCTTAAGTTGGGAAGCATCGAAACATGATTCTATTAAAGCTAGCAGTTTGGATACGAAAGGCAATGAGGATTAGCAGTTTCCATATTTAATGCATTTAGAGTGTTGTCTTTCAAACCTTCTTACATACAATACTTGAAGTAGCAATAATTTCATAATCTACAAAACTTCCCACACAGAAGTCCATAGAGGTAAATGAATTTTAACATGTATAGTTATAATCAAAATATATCATTGATTAATTCAATCTTTAATATACACTGATAGACCTTTATCACTCAAATTTGACGGAGAATCTTTCTGCCCAGTCCTCAGTTTCATCCTATAAGATGGTAGTTGACATTGTTAGAATTTTAACGTTTATTCGTTGAGGATTATTTATCTTTAATTATTTGAAAGTCGACAAGATGATAAACTTCATTACCTTTATTGAATGTAGTTTTCTACAAACATATAATACAAATAACAAATAGATATCATGTAAATATTCCAGTTTAAACCCATCTCTATTGTCCTCTTTCATTATGAGGGTGGCAACTTTAAGACGTAGTCTCGTGTAGATATCTTCTGCATTCATCACTAAAGTTGTAGCCTAGTTTCCAGAAAAAAAATATAACCCAAGTCTGTTGAATGGAAAAATGAAATAAGATATAAAAAAAAATCAACAATGACTAATAACATACACCCTGATACCTGCTCAGAAAAAGGAAGGACTGAAATTCACTTGGGGTTCTAGTGGGCAAACCTAAACTATTTTTTGTACAAGACTAGTTTAAATACTGACCACATCTTAGATTATTATTGATGATGTTATTAAGGACAATAGGCCTGCTGGAGCTCGGATCAGACAAGGTATGAAATAAGTTATACAATGTAAGACAACTCGTGCTCATACCGGTAATTGAATAATACTCGTTTAAGTATGGGACAAAAAATAACCAAACAACTTTGACCAGAGAATGTACTGGAAATAATGCTATTGAAACATACGTAATGTAGACTTATATTTCATCTATATTGACATTTAATTTTTAATTTAAATTACAATTGTGATATTCAGTCAATTATTCTTTTACAAGTCAACTGACAATGAAAAATATCTGTTTCAGATCTATAATTTTCTCCATGACATTTGTTCCACAAAAATTTATTGGGGGTACCTTCATGTATATTAGCACACTTGCTCGTATGAAGTGTAGTAGGCCCGCATCTCTAGATATGATCCAGTCAACATCTGTTCTTTGTTCCTCTCCTGAGTTTGCAAACCAGAATGCCTTCACCATCCGCTGTAGAGAAGCATCATCCTACATGAGAGAAAACAAAGTAGGTACTTCAATTAAAAACTGATACTGATGGATACATATCAACCATATAAATACATCCAATAAACAGACTTTTATCAATCTTATTTTGTGTTCTTCTTTATCTTCATTGCTCAAGAAGTGAAAGGACCCCTTACAAAAAAAAAATGAGGGGTCCTGTGTATACCCTACATGTAGTGCTTACGATGTGCATTTGATATGGCTCTTCTAAACACAGGACCTCCTGTAAATAAGGACAAGAAAAGACATCAATATTTGTATACTAGGTGCAGAACTAGAATAAAATATACCCTCCACTATATATGCTTGCAATGTCAACTTAGTTCCATTTCCTTTTGAGTGAATTAATAAGTGGTCGTTTAATATTTGTGTGCTTAATAACCTGATAACTGTACCTGCATGGGACTTTCTGCTTCATCTTGCAAATATAAGAGATGTTGTAATGTCCTCCTTCCAGCTCTTCAGTTTCAATCTTTTGGAACAAAAAGAAGAAAAAAATCAATACAATTAAGGCATCCCTTTCTACTTAACGAAATAAAATAGATCTAGCATAATACAAATTAATAGCTATTTTTTATGTCATGGTTGGCCTTAATTTTAATATGGTGTGGAATCAACATTCCTATTTAATGAACCACAGTACAAAGTCAAACTAATAGATTTAACTTGTACATCAAACAGTGGTTTCTATGGCCTATGAACACGAAGTAGTAATAAGTAGAATTAGTTTATTATAACAAGAAGAGGTGGACTACATACCACAGTGCCCTCCCATTTTTTCAAGTACCCTAAAAGTGCCCCTTTTTGCATGGGAAAAGTGCCCCTTTTTACATAGGAAAGTGCCCCTTTTACTTTGACAAGCACCCCTTCCCCTCCTAGTCAGTATCTTTTCATCTCTTATAAATGCCCCTTTTATTTTGACACGTCCTCCTTTTCCTTCCTATATAATGCCTTTTTTCCTTATAAGCACCCTTACCCCTTATCATATTGATTACCACTTTTCGTCTTTGATAAGTGCCCCGTTTATTTTTTTATTTTTAGTAAGAGCCACTTCCCCTTCTCATTACCCTTTTAACAATGATATGTACCCAATTTCCTTTCTTATAAAGAACCTATCCCTTTTTCATAAATGCCCCTTTTCACTGCTTATAAATGCCCCCTATCAAAATCTGATGGGTGCCTCTTTTCCGGCGTCGACAAATGCCCATGTCCTTATCATCCCTGGTGCATGCCTCTTTGTTTAGGTATAAGAAGTGCCCCATTTTCACCTCTGATAATTAGCCTTTGTACTTTGACACATGCTCCTTTTCTTTTCTGATGTTAAGTGTCTTAACCCTTTCGATAAGTGTCCCCTTTTCCTCTCATCATTAAACGTGTCCCTAATTTCAAGCAACTAAAAGCAATTTCCCACAAAGCTCGCTCGCTACGCTCGCCCATAGTTATAGATGTTATAATTATGTAACTTATCAAAGATCTATTCAGTCTTCCGTTATGAGATTGTGCTTATAACCCCATCAGGATTTGGTTTTCCTCTTTATAAGATGTAATTTTTCGCACTGCGACCTCACAAATCTTAAAATTTTTCCTCGCTCGCAAATGAATTTTTAGACCATCACACCCAACTGCAAAGTATGATACTTAAGCAATATCTTATATGCTGTATGAAGAGAAACAAATATTGAAATCATCCCTGATAATGTAATCACAAAATAGGGGTATATACCAATGTCAAAAAAATTGTATATTTTCCCTCTGAAGGTGCCCTTTTTTCAAGAAAGTGCCCTTTTTGTTGGTGCCCCCCCCCCCCACTTTGGAAGTTGCTCCGCCGCCTCTGCGTATAAGTAGGTCTAAACATAATTGTTGACTACCCTAGGGGTCTTCTCTTATACAACGTCCAAAAAAAATAGATTTATCAAATGAACTGCACACTTTGGAGAAGAAAAAAAATCTTTGATAGCTCTAGACTCTAGACTCTAGATCTAGATCTAGAAAAGTTATGACAACTTGACAAGCACACTGGATCGACACACACAACATCTAAACATTAAATAAATGAATCCTATTCCTAGGTCTAGTTTGTTTGTTTTTGAATATTTTTATTAATAAGTTCCAGGCTTACGTCTAAATGAAATATGGTTTGGAGCTGTTTGATTATCCATGGTCACACAATTTTGGTCTAAAAGTTGACACGCACCAATGATGCAACTGAGCGAACGGATGGCACTTAGACCCAACAGAGACAGTCCACATCTACTAAAGACAAGAATTACCCTCTTGGATTATTAAAGAAATCATACTTCATAGATTATTTTAAGGTGTAAAGTTTAATCTAGATTTAAATTCGATGGATGATTGGTGAATAAGATTCACGATGACGATCAAATTTGGAAAAATCCTGATTAGAAAGTTTTATCTTGATGCAGATGAGCACCGAAATTCCCCGGGGTGGGCCTGCCGGAACCCCGGGGCTCTAAAGGGTGACATGACGGCAAACTGCAGTCAAACTACTTCACGACGATGAAAATCAAAGTGCAATTTCAAGAGAAATATTTTCCTAGCCTTTTCCCCAAAAATCTGTTGAGAACAGTCTCAAAATGTAAAGAAATTACAGTGGATCACGAATTACAGCTTTTTCAAATTAATGACTAAATTCTCTTAATCTACTGATATTTCAATCAATTACTCACCCATATGCATTCTCCGTGAACTAAATCTTCTCACTTTGTGCGAGTATAGCGCGCGTCGTGCATGCATAGCGCATGGCCTATGGGTCTGCGACAGGTCTGCGACCTCAACACACAGTTCCCACCTCGGTTATATGAATATTCAAGAGAATCGAGACTTTCCCCGACCCTGCGTAATGAATATTCATGATAAAACAGGAATCCGGGCTCGCCGTGGTACGAAAAAATAAGACGCGTGCCGCTCTGTGAACGAGCCGCTTGCGGCGAGTTTACAGTGCGCACCATCTGAAGAAACCGAGCGTACACTGCATTTACGTTTCGCACAACAGGGTCAAGTGCGTTATTTGTTTTTATAAAATAGCGACACAAATAGCAACAAACGAAACTTTAAAAGATCTTAAGTTAGAGTCTACGAGTACGAGAGTTCGATCTAGATCTAGAGTTATGTTGGTTCTAGACTACGACCTTGCAGGCTTACCAAAAAGTCAATGGGATTCCTTGCCTTGATTAAAAATAAAATCCATACATTACAGTGGGTCTAGAGACGAGTCTACATCAGACAGCTGAAATTCCTGGCTTCATTATAAAATCCATAAGTCAAAACAGGCCTAAATCCAAGGCAAAAATGAAATAAAAATTTGCTTTTTAATAATACCCCGCTCTAGCTAGCTAGCTAGAGCTAAGCTACGCGTACGTTGCTCTGGGGATCATGGTGGAGCGTACAATATTAGCTACGCGTAGCCTACATGATTGCAATGCACTCGACTCGAGGCCGAGGGAGCACGTACTACACGTACGCGCTGGATCTCTATGGTCACGTGTATTATAACTTTTTTTGCGCTTTTTCTGCACTCATTTCTGCAAAATCGTGCTTGCATCAAAAATTTGTCAATGTCATGTGACGCGTATTGACCAATCACGATGCTTAAAATACTAGAGCCATTTTATAATATACAAATAACGCACGTCCCAGAGTGCAATAGCGGTGAATGCAGTACACGCGAGGTTTCTTTAGATTGGTGCCGCTCTGTGAACGAGCCGCTTGCGGCGAGTTTACAGTGCGCACCATCTGAAGAAACCGAGCGTACACTGCATTTACGTTTCGCACAACAGGGTCAAGTGCGTTATTTGTTTTTATAAAATAGCGACACAAATAGCAACAAACGAAACTTTAAAAGATCTTAAGTTAGAGTCTACGAGTACGAGAGTTCGATCTAGATCTAGAGTTATGTTGGTTCTAGACTCCGACCTTGCAGGCTTACCAAAAAGTCAATGGGATTCCTTGCCTTGATTAAAAATAAAATCCATACATTACAGTGGGTCTAGAGACGAGTCTACATCAGACAGCTGAAATTTCTGGCTTCATTATAAAATCCATAAGTCAAAACAGGCCTAAATCCAAGGCAAAAATGAAATAAAAATTTGCTTTTTAATAATACCCCGCTCTAGCTAGCTAGCTAGAGCTAAGCTACGCGTACGTTGCTCTGGGGATCATGGTGGAGCGTACAATATTAGCTACGCGTAGCCTACATGATTGCAATGCACTCGAGGCCGAGGGAGCACGTACTACACGTACGCGCTGGATCTCTATGGTCACATGTATTATAACTTTTTTTGCGCTTTTTCTGCACTCATTTCTGCAAAATCGTGCTTGCATCAAAAATTTGTCAATGTCATGTGACGCGTATTGACCAATCACGATGCTTAAAATACTAGAGCCATTTTATAATGATTTATATACCTCTCTTTAGAAATCTAGCCATCTGATTGGTCAAAATTGCAGTCGTGATTTTAGCCGTAAAGAGATGAATGATAGTAATGGTCAATAGTTGCGATCCCCATTAGAAGTTCCCCGCCTCCCCTGGGGAAAATAACGTGTAAAAACACGTTAATTTTACCTTTTTTGGGAGATGCCCCCCCCCCTGGCGCTCAAGGGGGGGGGGGGGGGGGTGCGAATTTTCAAATTTTCGAGTGCCCATAAAAAAAATAGTGCTCACTTCTTCCCCTCACGAATTGGGCCCCCTCCCCCTACCGCCGGCTGGATCCGCCCCTGTCTGAATATGCTCTATTTTTTAAATTTAAATTATGTTTCGTCACCATTCCTCATGATTTGCTCATAAAAAGCAATATAATCCGACCTCAACTCACAACGATCTTTCTCTCTCTCCCCCGTTTTCTCGAGATGATATAAAGAGGAAGCTATTGTATTACAATTTCAAATTTTTTTTGATCGTGGCACGGTGTCATTATAAACTTTAATCGAAGACTTAAATGGCACTAATAATACTGTAATTTCCATTTAAATGCGTATATACATTTATTCCATCATAGATACACACAGAAACGTACGTAAAAGATTATTAGAAATACATGTAGTATTCATTCAAGAAATAAAACATCATTCATAAAATAATTATGTAAGTGTGAAGCAGGAACATTAGCTTCATACATTAAAATAAAGCATAAAGAGAACAAAGACAAAAACAAATGAAAAAAATATATATATATTAAAAAAAATAAAAAAATTCTGTTCCTTCATGTAAGAAGAAAATGAATGTGAAACGAAGAAAAACAGTTGAGGAAAATGAAAAACGTTGTACGTTAATTTTGGTTGAAAAAATTATTCTAAAAAATCTGATGTAATATTTTAAAATGTAAAGTAAAGAAAACGTATATTCCTGTTTATATATATCACTCATGATACAAACCTGGTTAGAACAATACCATCTGCTGTTTTCGATCGCGTCTAATCATAAGCACCATAAAGCAAATGTAATCAGCATTAACAAAAAGAGATATAGACATCATATGATAAGGCTACACTTATTGCATAACTCTATGAGGTATAGTCAGTTTTTGGCTTTCGGGCAAGAACAAAATGGCCGAAATGTGGCACACCTCGTTATCACAATGATTGCTAGTGCAATAAACACTATAGCAACTGTGAATTATAATTATTAGGAAACATCTTCTTATCAAAAAGTAAAAACTAGACGTGACAGATGTTCTTAAATGCAGCCATGTTTTCAAATTTTGATTTCTTATTAAATAATCAAGTTTACAGGTATTTCGTTACATTTCGATAAATTCATCTAAGTTATTAGATTCATAAGAACAATCTTATTATTCAAAATGCATTAAATCAAGAAATGTTAAAGCTATACTAAAATATTTCCGAACCCAACCAATTATCATGGAATTTTTCAAATAGTCTTTTCTACAATTAGAATAATATCATTTTAATTAATATAACTAACTAATAACCACCTTTTTTAACAACACCCTTGTATGATAATTAAAGATTGCCAAAATTCCTTAAATCCCCACTTTTAACATTAACAAAAAAAAAACAGTATAAAAACAATTACATTTTTTTTTAAATTGAGAAGATTTGCAGTGGGTCCTTGGATGGTTATTATGGCTGTGTAACGGGGCGGAGCAGAACATCATGAATCTAAGAGAAAAAGAAATCAAGAATAATATCATCAACAAAAAACTGAGAATAAGTTTCTTTACACAAATGAATATAATTCTCTAGAAATTCGATATAGTTTAACCTTCATGAACAATGGTTTGTCATTTTCATCGTGATTGATCTTTAATAAAATCGGAGGTAAATATCATATTTCGGTTTCAAGAATTCTTTGTCAATACGAGATTAAAATTTCAAGGCGATTGATTTTTTTGTTAACATGAGAAATACATATTTTAATGTTTTGAGGAGGGTGTCACTTGAATCAGTGAAATGTTACCCAATATCTTAAATTAGAGAAGTATTTGAGACGGCGAGCCTGGCCACATCATTCTAATCAATTGAAAGACAAAGAAATAGACAGTGGTGTAGCATGGGTCCAGCCATTGAGGGAGGGAGGGGGCATACATCGGGAGGGGGAGGGGGACTCATTGGATGCAAATATCCAAGATCACACAATAGGGGTCGGGTATAATATAGCCTTCGTTACTCATCCATTCCCTAATATCTCCTTTGTTCTCTCTTTTAAATTTTGTTTGTGTTAAAAATGCATTCGATGTTGGGGGGGGGGGGGGGGAGGGGTGCGCGTACCCCGTGCCTCTGTACCTCCACTACTGGAAATTGATCAAAAACAATTATGGTCAGCCTTCTTTTAGGCTCTTCAGACACTTTATATTGTGGTACTCTGGAACTTTATGGAGACAGTTTTGGAAAGTGCTACCGTTCAGTGGAGGTGATAGCTAACCCATTGTCGCATAAAGGATGCCCGGCTTAAAAGTGTGTTACACCACTTTATCACTTCATGTTTTCCGCCACAATAATCTTTCAATGATGTCATTGACCGAAGTGTATAAGATTCAGGAGATATCTTTTGAAAGTTCAGTAATGAACTATGCCAAATTTTACGATATAAGTTTATTGCATAAATAACATTGAGGCTGAAGGCTTCCTCGCGCTAAAGCTTGTCATATTTTTCCCCTTCAATTTTCAGGTGATTTCGAAGTATCACCTGATCTTAAAGGTACTATGTCCCATTTGCAGCCCCCCCCCCCAAAAAAAAATGAAAAGGTTAAATCCAACGGCATTTGAAAGATAATACTAATTTAGAACTTCCCTAAAAACGGAAGCCGGTTGAAAATGTCTTTAAGTGGGAAAATAACGACTATTAGTTGTCGAATCGACTTAAGTGCTACCAAGTCGTTAAGTAATAGTCTGATTTTCAGACCATTGTACCGAATGGTCGTACGTTTTGTGCTGCGCAAAGATTCAATCAGTTTAATTTTGGCCATTACAAGAAGTGGGTTATTGATGTAGACAAATGCTCATGTACCCTTTACAGCTCATTCATGTATGCTATTACCGTAGAAGGAAAAAAGCCAGTCAGTCACTCAATAGTGTCTGACAGTGAAGTCTAGCAAGTAAACGGGTTTACTTGCATAATTTGAATATTAGAACACTGCTAACGTTTACATTTCACAGATAGGACATGCATGACATATTCATAATTCCTGCAAAGTTCTACAGAATTTGATGTTGGCTGCAAAAGGGACATAGCATCTTTAACAAAAGTCTTTTTGATTGGTATATTCGTAACAATCTGTACCATGCAAAACGATTGCGTCTGCCTGGAACCAGAAGGATGTAATACTGTGCACAGGGGTACCAGGTAACACTCCCTTAGTTCTCAGCAGAATTTCTTTTATGCATAATGTTATGAGGAATCCTTGATCAATCACTTTACCTGTACATGTTTAGGAGTGTTTAGGATGTATTCCACTACATCTGCTATATCTTCAGCCTCGAGTTGCTGTAAAACAAAGACAAAAATTAATAGATTCAAAGGATATTTATTATTATCATTATGTTTTTTTATTTTTTATTAATATCATTGTTATAATCATTATCGTCATCATTATTATTATTATTTTGTAATTGTATTATTATTATTATTATTATTATTATTATTATTATTATTATTATTATTATTATTATTATTATTATTATTATTAGTAGTATTATTATTATTATTATTAGTAGTAGTAGTAGTAGTAGTAGTGGTAGTAGTAGTAGTAGTATTAGTAGTAGAATCCGCCCTCACATCTTTAAATATAGGTAGTCTATCGAGCTCTACTTATATTACCCCCTTCCACCCGTTTGATATTATCTGGATATTTATCTTACCAGGCAGTCAATTTTTAATTTAGTAATATGTCATATTTTGTCATTTCAATGTCATCCGATTCACATTCAACGGTTCATGGCTTCCTTCTTAGCTAGGGAAATGGAATACCCTGCTAACAAAACTAAAGAACTACTAAATCTGACCTTGGGCATTGGTTAACTACTTCGAGCCTGCAGCAGCTTGAAATACATGACAAGGGGAAAACAAGATTTTACAACTTGAAATACAGTGTAAAAGTAAAGTTCTCTCGTTTGCCAGAGTACCTTCGAACTGACCATAGATGGCGCTATTGACCTTACCTTTTCGAGAAGAGGAACCGAAGATTTCGAAACATCTCCGAACATGCCGGAATAGAAACCAGTATTCCCTTGTCCAGGTGATATACCCTATTGGAGAGACAAATAAAAAACGGACTTGCAAAAAGAATAAATATGGTGTTTACCAAAATCTACAAATTGTGGTCAGTTGGACCAACATCAATAAATAATGGCTAATATAAAAGAAAGAATTGGCAATAATAATCGTTGCAATGAGATTTCCTTTTCATTTGGAGAAAATCTGAATCAAATAAATGTAGATGAAGATCGAATGGTGTGCTTCGATTTATAGTGGATTAACAAGAAATATAGGTAGACGTATAATAGATGTAGAATATATTAAAGTAAGATCGAGAAAGAGTTGGAGAGAGATAAAGAGAGAGGGAGAGAGAGCAATAAAGAGAGAGTGGGAAGGGGGGGGGGGAGGGCTGATAAGAAATAAGTTAATAGCTATTGCAATATGTAATATATCTATAAACCGCTGAGAGACATCGTCGCTATTTTAAACCCATATTATTGTATACTAATATTTTCCTTTGAATTGACCCATATAATACATTCTACTACACGCAGAAAGTATACACATACATGTAACACAACGGCAGTCTAAATATTACCTACCTCAGTATACTCTAGGTCTAAATGATTGAAGACTACGGAAAATACAGAGGCGCCCTTTTTTTTGGGGGGGGGGGGGGTTGACGGACAAAGACTTTCATCATATCGTGAACAAGGGCTCTAAAAATATAAACAATAAACAAGGTGCCACATTCAATTTAGCGAGAACCCCAGATTAAGGTCCTTCAAAAAAAAGAAAAAAAAATGAACCTGAGGCACATTCAAAAGCCTTGTCCATCACCTATTAAAATCTACGAATATTACAATGTTTTATTGCTACCTTATCTGAACATGATTTCTATGGGGCATTCAGTCAGGTATTGAAATCGTCGATTTTTCGAACGTCTTTGCTATCATGTAGCTCATGATTATAATTTTGTTTTTCAAAGACGAGGTAGATAAGAGAACTCGTTATAAAACGTAGATCATATGCCATCCTGTTGCCATAGTTACCTGACTAGATTAATTAAGACGCCATCATCGACTCCATTCTTCTTCATCAAGTTGACGGCTTCCCGACAGCAGTAGAGCGTTCCTAAAACATTCACCTGTATGGGAGAACATGACATTCAGAAATCACTACAGAATAATGAGTTTGAGGGACTGTTTGAGCAGATTTATTAACCTAATTTAGAGTGGTTTAATCACTAGACTGGGAATGCAAAAGTCGTGGGTTCGAGCCCCGGCATGGCACTTAATATGTCATTGAGTAAGGCATTTTATCTTCACTGCTCCTCTCCACCCAGGTGCTCAATGTGTACCGGTAGGATGCTTCTGAAGGTCAATGTGACTGGATTAGCTTTTCACAATTAGAAATGTGATGTGATGGTCACATTGGCAAAAATGAAATAAATGAGTTGGAATAAAATAACAAAATCTACTCCTGCAACATCGTTTGACCGTTCGGTGACTTTCAAGCAAGCTGTATATAGAACAATGCTTTGTAACAAGTCAAGAACCATCTCCAGTTTCATTAATCCACTTCATAGATATTTGAGACCTTTAGTCGATGCAAAGTACTGTGCGCCTTTTAGAATAAATGTTCTCTGTTTTTAATTTTCTCAATATACAACTTCCAGACCCTCCTCTCTTCTCTACCTTTGCTTTCTTTTTCCCCCTTTTTTTCCCCTCTTCTTTTCTTTTTCTTTTTCTTTTGTTTGTTTGTTCGTTCTATGTTGGCGTGTGTTTTGTATACTGTTGTACTTGTTATGTGTTTAAATGTTGTGTGGGGCGGGGGTAGTAGGTGTTTTCTAGCTTTTTCTATATATATATTTGTCTCTAAAGGAAATTTAAGAGGAAAACAAAATATTGTGGAAAAGTAATAATTTGAGATTTATAATCAAACTGGTCGAGAAAATAGTACAAACTTTATTTGCGATTTTTTAATTTTTTTTTGGTGAAAATATAATTTTGTTTATGTGAATATTTTTCATCTGTAAATGTCTAACTTTAGTTGGAACCTTGTATGTAAATGTAAAAGGTCATTTGCAAATTTATTAAGACCTATGTCAAAATAATTTGTGTTAGTTTGTATACAATGTAATAAATTATGGACAATTTTTCTTTATGAGAGAAATGAATAAAAACCTATGAAAAAAAACATGAACAAAAACATCGCTTTCACTGCTGGAATACATTTTCAATAGTGATATCTTTCGGTGAAAGCGTACATAGAGCGATATTCCGGTTCCTGTACCGGATAATCATTCATGAGCGCGTTATGCAGTTGGCAATGCATTGTGGGCCATGGCTGTCTACACATCGGGATACTGTGAATGTGCAGCAAATGGCAGTGTATACTCTGCCTTTAAAGCTCGTGGTGAAATCGCGTAACGTGATCGCGCATTTTATCTTTTCCACGAACCGTCCTCTCTGTTTACAAACCAATTGTAGCAAAAATACTCCAACTCAAGAAAATCTAAACACACTGTATAAACTTTAAGACCTAAGCTATCAAGTAGTCCCATTGATTTTTGATATAATCTATTCTAAAGTCTAACAATTACCGTTTCAAAAAGACCTATCTTTTAAACGCGTTATCTGCAAAACTGAATTTCGCTTGGAAATGCGCGGAGAGGACGGTTCGTAATAGGGCATGTAAAGTACTTCCTCCAACATGTGAGAAAATAATTCGGTTGAGCCGTAAAAATACACTCTCAATATAGACGAACATAGATTTGATATTAAAGATAAGGTCAGGGCAAATTTTGATAGAGGTAAGAGCAAATGTATAAAGATTACCATTCATCAAGTTAATTATATGCAAGGGCAGTTTTAACTCGTAAATTGTTAATAATATGAAACAATCACATGTTGTTTAAGGTAAGTACTGTACCTTTAAACAACAACCAACGTTTTCATCAATAAATCCCGTTCGAAGTAAATTGCAAATAATTTTCTCCATTCATAATAGTTCCGCAGTACGCAGTCCTGTGGAAAATTGTCATCAGTCAAAATTAAAAGAAATTGTCAAGCCCCCATTCTTAATCACAGATAAAATATCTAAGCGATGCACAAGTCGAGATCGAGTGCATATTTGGTCAGATTTATTCCTTAAGCCTTTGAAGGAGCAAAGACGGAACAAAGAAAATGTTTTACTTTAACTGGGACATTTTTTTATCGTTACTGATTGGAAGAATGAGAAGAAGAAAAAAAAAGGACAGTAGACTTGGCAATGTCCAGTCATACACCCTCAAACCCAATCGCATCACCCAGAACTGATATTGATGCGAAGATGTAAAATCCTAGCTTATTGAGAAACCGTGCGCATCACAAATCGAGGTGGTATTAGCGTTTGGCGTTCACTACCAAACCAGCATCAACCGCTCTCCGTGATTAAACGTCATCATCATTCTTTTCATTTCAAGAACAGATCTCGTCAACATCACATCGTGCCAGCGTTCAACTCGTCTCTGAACAATGAATACCATATCAGCAGTCGACCAGAGCTACGATGATGCCAACATTACGATGTCGCCGAGGACGGCCGACAACGATGTCGTTGGGTCCGACCCGTCGTGTGCAATGCCTTTGAATTACATGAAACTCATCACGTTGGCCATTGCGATGTTGATAATGATCACCACGCTAATCTTGATTCCGTGTCATCGTCGACTTCGTAAGCAACATCATATCTTCCCTTACAACCTCGTACTCTCTAATCTGAGCGGTGCCATCGCGCAGGCATGTTTCGAAGCGTACCTTAATTTTGGACTACCCAAAGAGGTAAGACAGTCGATAATTATTGCCTTTCCATGAAAGGAGTTGATTTGGTGATGTCAGTAACATACGTTACCAACTACACAGAGTTGGCCTGTAAATACCGGGGAGGGAAATACCGGATGATAAATGCTTGTATTTATCCTACTGGAAAATAGCATCTAGCAAATGTTGACAAAAACGGGAAATAGTAGGATATACTCCAAAAACATTTTTATGTACACTATATATCCTTGGGATGTTTAGATTTTTGAACAAGAATTAATATTGAACACAAATAGACAATGATAAGGTGACTTAAGTCATAGTGGGGGGGGGGGGGGGGGGGGGTCATACAAAAGCTCGACATGATAAATTCGAACGCTATGGCTTTCAAGCTAACATGTACATGAATATCTTGTACAGTGTACATGACATATACCCCTTTTGAAGAAGGAAGTGGGAAATACAGTTTTAATTTGTTAAAGTAAATTAAATTCAACTTCTAACACATCCCTAATAATAAATGTTGGACCGCACTGGAATTCTTATAACAAACATATATTATACACATCCTGGCAATCAAGTAGTAGGCCCATACACACATGTATTTAATTTAAACATTGATACATCTCAGCATGTGAATCGTCGGTTTTCAAAATTGTCTACGTCATAATTTGTACGATTATTAATTTTGACGAGATAGAAGTCATAACAAATCACTCTTGTACACTGCAAAGGTCTATGACAATTGGTCTCTGAAGTATAATAAAATCACATTCTGTGTGATATTCCATCCACCATTAACTCTTCAAATTAGCTATTTGATCACCTGTTCCTTTCTACTAATTCTTGGGAAATGGAGATGAAATGCATTGATGTGAAGCAATCGATTCTCATCATTTCATTTCTTAAATTTCCCTTCTACACAATACCAAAAATTGATTGGTCATATATCAATCAATTAAAAACAGTACAAATGAAAACCTTGACACGTTAACCTAAACCTTAAGCTTATTTCTGATGGCATCTTAAGAATATACTTTAAATATTAATAAATTCGTGGGTATTCTGTCTCAATTATGTAAAATAAATTTAAAGAAAGATAAAACAAATCGTTCGTTAAGCTAGTTGTTCACACTCGTTGTCCGTTTTAGTCGTCGTCGCTATTAAACTGCAATGCTTTTCTCCCTTTCCAGCTTCATGATTTCGCGGGTATCTTCTGGTTAACATCCATCATGGTATCATTTCTAAGCATCGCCTTGGTAACCTGTTACCAATTCATCACCATCCGTGTAGACCCATTTGGCTCTCGAAACATCATCACCACACCCCGACTGATCATGACATGTATCGTGACATGGGTATTACTATTAGGGTTCACCTGCCCTTCGTTCTTCTTCCTCTACTTCGATAATTTTAACATCGTTCTCCTCTCCCTCTCCTTGTTGACCACCATCGCCACTGGCCTCTGTTACCTCTTCATCTACCGTTCCATCGCCAGGGTACCTTGGGGCGGAGGCATCACCCAAGAACGTAAGGAGGAGAACCAGAGAGTACTCCGCACCTTTGGTCTAATCTTTGGGACCACTGTCCTTTGCTGGATCTGTCCCTGGGTTACCTGGGCCCAGAAGAGTCAAGGTCATGAAGACATATGCCTATCCTACGTTTCGGACGTGATGATTAGCGCCAATTGGATTGCAAACTCCATCATCTATTGGTGGCGACTCAAGGAGTTTCGATTAATTTTCGGATTCTGTAGGAAACAGAGAATCGATCCTCTTCTGTGACTGATTTGAAACAAAATAGGAACTGATCCGTGACCTTTTCATATGACATTCGTATGCCTTGATGTTCATAATATGACATTATATTACGTGTAAATTGTAACAAATACTCATCGTGGTTCAGCGCCGAAGCATATGTCATTAGAACTATAACGTATACATTTATCGCGTATTGTGCCATGTTTTACAGTACTCTCACTTGCAAAAAACAAAAACAAACATTTTCTCTGACTATTAGTACATGTGTTAGCCGATGTAGAGGTAGGTAATTATATTACTCTAGGACCACCCCAAAAATATATGTATATATACATATTTATACTTAGTGAACGAGAGGGTTAGGGAAGATGTTCAATCAAGATAATAAAGACGTTGAGGGGGTAGTGAGGGCAGCTTAGAATTTTTTTATTTATAGAAAAGACAGTAAATAATTAAATTCAACCAGCTTTCAAAATGTGAGATTTATAGGAATAAAGAGTAAGATATAATTACATTGAGTTGGGTTGATACAGTTAAAGAAATGTGATAAAAAGAAGGACTTGGATGTAGAAGGGTCGATTAAGCTGAAATTTGAATGGTAGCATATTTATTAAAAAACAAAGATTAAATAAAGATATATTTTAGTATATAGGCTGAAGTTTTGGAACTGGAGTATGTTTAAAGAAGTATGGTCGAAATATAGTAGGTGCAGATGATAAAAAAAGAATGCGTGTGCCTAATGAAGACACTTATCGAAACAATTTTTACACCGGGGGGTAATAATATTTTGGGAGGTCCCATGCAGGACTCAGGAGATGTGGAAATGGGAAAGGTGAGTTTGCGGTCAATAATTATTGATTGGGTAAAGGGATTTGATAATGGATTGGGGCTGGGCTTCGGATACAATTTGAAAATAGTAGAGGACAGAATAGAGCACACCGGGAGGAAAAGAAGGGGGAGATGAAGTAGGAGAAGACTGTTGTGGAAGCCATCGGTCGATAGACTCTTGTAAATATTGTATATATACTTCAGCAATCATTGCACATCCCTTCTCGACGTCTGCCTTTCTTCTGTCTTGAACTGATTTCCTGCGTGTAGGCCTACATTTAAATACAGACATAACCATAATTACAGACTGGATTATATATTCGACCAACTTCATCAATTAATTATTTAAATGCTACTCTGAGTATTTTGTGGAGTCCCGAATGGCACTTAAAACTTTAAAGGCGAAAGAACAATGCTGAATACTGATTGACCGCCGGGAGCCGTGTCGCTGGGAGTTGCATCACTACTCGCGTGCTCATCGAGAGCTACCGTAATACTATGTATCGTCGAGCGCTTGAAAAAATGGAGTCGGGATCGTATCGTCGGGAATCGCTTTGCCAGTCGCGTAAACATAACATGAGGGAAATTCTTGTTTGTGAATCTTGTCCCATGCATAAACTCTGCATGTAGGCCAACGTAACCGACAGTGTGAATATGAACTACTAGTAACTGAACGTGTGGTCGGCCACCAAAATCCCCCCCCCCCCTTGCCCCTGCGCTGCACTTTCCTTTTTCGTTCAATGAACAACTGTTTCGGCGATATACATGAATATGTACTCGTTTGTGATTCAGCCGAGGAGAGACATGAAAGACACCAAGTAAATTCTGTTTTTTTCCTTTTGCTTAAACTTTAATCCAGAACTTGTAATTGTAGTTATTTTGGGGTCTTGTGATGTAGTTGGTTAGGAGAGAGAGAGAGAGAGAGTAACAAAGAGACAGATGCATCATCATGGAGAGAAGCTGAGAATAAGGGCATGGTCCTTTAATTTCCGTTAAATGTTAGTATTTAGTGTTTCGAATTAATTCGGTCTAAAGTATGTAAACTAACCCCATTTTATTAATATGCTTATGTTCCAATGTATAATGTATAATGCTCCAGTAAGACTATGTAATGAAATTGAAATGTTCTGTGATAGACATGGTTTCAACACTCTCAATTCTGACTCACTCAATGTGGTCTTACCAAAACCTAATACTGAACTATTCAAGCAATCTTTTAGATATTCAGGCCCGAAAACATGGAATTCTCTCTCAAATGAAATGCAAAATCATCATACTCTTTCCTCTTTCAAAAATAGTTATAAACGCACATTTTTCTGAAATAAAAAATTCAGTTTTACATGTTTTGGCCCGCCGTATTATCATGATAATCGTTTATTTAAGTTTGTTTAGAATTCATATTATGTAATATATTTATATTTATGTATTTATTGTATATTGTATTGTAGATGCTTTTTTATGTATAATATTTATCTAATTCTAACCATGGGGATTCTTAACCGTCTTTATTGCTGCTATTATATTTTTTCACTCAACAAATAAGATTGGTCATTCATTAAATTCTTTCAAACGAATTTATAATATTGAGTTTTTCTTGCATTTTAAAGCCTTATTTTGTGTATTATTTTTACTGATGTAATGAAAAGAATCCCATTGGTTAGAATTGGAAATGTTTAATCATGTTAACAGGACATCGATGAAAAACAGATTTGCTGATTCGATTGTTTCTTTTTTATCCTTAATAAATATGTCAAATAAATAATTTCAAATTTTCGAGTGCCCATCAAAAAATAGTGCTCACTCCCCCCCCCCCCCCTCACGAATTGGGCCCCCTCCCCCTGCCACCGGCTGGATCCGCCCCTGTCTGAATATGCTCTATTTTTGAAATTTAAATTATGTTTCGTCACCATTCCTCATGATTTGCTCATAAAAAAGTAATATAATCCGACTTCAACTCACAGCGATCTTTCTCTCTCTCCCCCGTTTTCTCGAGATGATATAAAGAGGACGCTATTGTATTACAATTTTCAAAAACTTTTGATCGTGGCACGGTGTCATTATAAACTTTTAATAATCGAAGACTTAAATGGCACTAATAATACTGTAATTTCCATTTAAATGCGTATATACATTTATTCCATAATAGATACACCCAGAAACGTACGTAAAAGATTATTAGAAATACATGTAGTATTCATTCAAGAAATAAAACATCATTCATAAAATAATTATGTAAGTGTGAAGCAGGAACATTAGCTTTATACATTAAAATAAAGCATAAAGAGAACAAAGACAAAAACAAATGAAAAAAATATAAATATCAAAAAGAAAACAAAAATTCTGTTCCTTCATGTAAGAAGAAAATGAATGTGAAACGAAGAAAAACAGTCGAGGAAAATGAAAAACGTTGTACGTTAATTTTGGTTGAAAAAATTATTCTAAAAAATCTGATGTAATATTTTAAAATGTAAAGTAAAGAAAACGTATATTCCTGTTTATATATATCACTCATGATACAGACCTGGTAAGAACAATACCATCTGCTGTTTTCGATCGCGTCCAATCATAAGCACCATAAAGCAAATGTAATCAGCATTTAAAAAAAGAAATATAGACATCATGTGATAAGGCTACACTTATTGCATAACTCCATGAGGTATAGTCAGTAGATTTGGCTTTCGGGCAAGAACAAAAATGGCCGATATGGGGCTCATCTCCTTATCAAAATGATTACTAGTGCAATGAACACTAGAAACTGTGATTTATATATAATTATATGGAAATAGCTTCTTATCAAAAAGTAAAAACTAGACAATCATGACGGATGTTCATAAATGCAGCCATGTTTTTTAAACCTTTGGTTTCTTATTAAATAATCATGTTTACAGGTATTTCGTTAAATTTCGATAAATTCATCTCAGTTATTAGATTCATAAGAACAATCTTATTATTTAAAATGCATTAAATCAAGAAATGTTAAAGCTATACTAAAATATTTCCGAACCCTACCAATTATCATGGAAATGTTCAAATAATCTTTTCTACAATTAGAATACTATCATTTTAATTAATATAACTAACTAATAACCAACTTTTTTTAACAACACCCTTGTATGATAATTAAAGATTGCCAAAATTCCTTAAATCCCCACTTTTAACATTAAACAAAAAACAGTATAAAAACAATTACATTTTTTTTAAATTGAGAAGATTTGCAGTGGGTCCTTGGATGGTTATTATGGCTGTGTAACGGGGCGGAGCAGAACATCATGAATCTAAGAGAAAAAGAAATCAAGAATAATATCATCAACAAAAAACTGCGAATAAGTTTCTTTACACAAATGAATATAATTCTCTAGAAATTCGATACAGTTTAACCTTCATGAATAATGGCTTGTCATTTTCATCGTGATTGTTCTTTATTAAAATCGGAGGTAAATATTTCGGCTTCAAGAATCTTTACCGAAAACCTGTTGAAAACATAAATGAATATAATTATCTAGGAATTCGATATAGTTTAACCTTCATGAACAATGGTTTGTCATTTTCATCGTGATTGTTCTTTATTAAAATCGGAGGTAAATATCATATTTCGGCTTCAAGAATTCTTTGTGAATACGAGATTAGAATTTCAAGGCGATTGATTTTTTAAACATGACAAATACACATTTTAATGTCTTGAGGAGAGTGTCACTTGAAGCAATGAGATGTTACCCATTATTAACCGTATCAGACATCTGAGCAGGGAAATTTTTAAATGTTATTGCCCTCAAGGTTTGATGGACAAGTGAACAAAATTACAATAAGTTAGTCCGCTCAGAAAAGTCAATGGGATTTTGTGTGTAATTTGGCGGGCAATATAGGTTATACAGTAAACCAATGCGCAAATATTTTAGCCCGCTCAGAAGAGTCAATGGGATTTGTGTGTAATTTGGCGGGCGATATAGGTTATACAGTAATCCAATGGACAAATATTTTAGCCCGCTCAGAAAAGTCAATGGCAAAATGCGTGTTAAACTAGTGAGCAATAATATAGTGCCAGTTGTAATTTACATCGCGCATCGTGTATAAGAAAATGCGCACTTTGCGCGAACTCTTTGTGACGTAACAATCACACCCTAGGCAAACTGTTTGCAGTGTATCGAAAATCTGTCAAACACTGGATGAACAGTGCTGGTTTGACAATGTTTTTGCAACTTCTAATGCTAGGAGACCCTGTGTAGCCTACATAATTTAAGAGTATAAGATAGTAAGAGTTTCTTGTTTGCTCTAGATGTCTGATGTGGTTAATAATAGTAATATTGACTGCCTAATTCAGGGCAATACGACTTGTCATATATCACCCTCACCTTCGGTTCGGGCGATATATGTCGTATTGCCCAGAAGGCAGTCAATATTACTTAAATATCTTTAAATTAGAGAAGTATTTGAGATGGCGCCTGGCCACATAATTATTATCAAAAGAATGTCATAGAAATAGACAGTGGTGTAACATGGGTCCAGCCATTGAGGGGGGGGGGGGGAGCAGACATTGATCGGGAGGGGTGTTACACCCACAAATGTAATAACGCCCACAAATGTAATAACACTTTACCCACAAATGTAATAAAACCCTCAAATGTAATAACACTTTACCCACAAATGTAATAATTTCACCCACAAATGTAATAATTTTGAATCGCCCACAAATGTAATAATGACTTTACCCACAAATGTAATAAATTTGAAGTGATATTTTGTCGAATTTGTTCTAAACTAAAACCCTGTAATAAAGCATGGGTATAGCGCAGTCTTTACTCCAGACCCGGTTATTTCAAAAATTAAAAAATCTTCAAAACTAAGACCCCATAATCCTTTTCCTCTGGAATAACATGAGAATCGAGCGTAGTCTTTCCTCCAGACACGGTTATTCAAAAGTAAAAAAAAAAAAAAGAAGTTTAGTTTAGTTTAAAAGGTTTTTTCTTTGTTTTGTTTTGTTTTGTTTTGATTTTTTGTTTTTTTTAACTTTTGAATAACCGGGTCTGGAAGAAAGACTACGCTCAATACTCATGTTCTTCCACAGGAATAAGATGATGGGGTCTTATTTTTGAAGATTTTTAAAAAGTTTTGAAATAACCGGGTCTGGAAGAAAAACTACGCTCTAACCCCATGCTTTATTACCGGGTCTTAGTTTGGAAGATGGTGGGGTCTTAGTTTAAAAGTTTTTTTTTTTTTTTAAATTACTTTTGAATAACCGTGTCTGGAGGAAGGACTACGCTCGATTCTCATGTTATTCCACAGGAAAAGGATTATGGGTCTTAGATTTGAAGATTTTTTAATTTTTTGAAATAACCGGGTCTGGAGTAAAGACTGCGCGCTATACCCATGCTTTATTACAGGGTTTTAGTTTTGAACAAATTCGACAAAATATCACTTCAAATTTATTACATTTGTGGGTAAAGTCATTATTACATTTGTGGGTGATTCGAAATTATTACATTTGTGGGTAAAGTGGTTATTACATTTGTGGGTGAAATTATTACATTTGTGGGTAAAGTGTTATTACATTTGTGGATGTTATTACATTTGTGGGTAAAGTGTTATTACATTTGTGGGCGATATTACATTTGTGGGCGTTATTACATTTGTGGTTGATTCAAAATTATTACATTTGTGGGTAAAGTCATTATTACATTTGTGGGTGAAATTATTACATTTGAGGGTAAAGTGTTATTACATTTGTGGGTGTTATTACATTTGTGGGTAAAGTGTTGTTACATTTGTGGGCGTTATTACATTTGTGGGCGCTATTACATTTGTGGGTGTAACAAGGGGGAGGGGGACTAATTACATGCAAATATCCCAGATCACACAATAGGGGTGGCCTACTATTACTCATCAATTCCTTTATTCCCTTTTTGTTCCCCTCGTTCTCTCTTTTAAATTTTGTTTTTGTTTAAAAGACATTCGATGTTATGGGGGGGGGGGGGGATGTGCGTTACCCCGTGCCCCCTGTAGCTCCATCACTGAAAATGGATATAAAATCACATTATGGTCAGAATTCTTTTACGCTCTTCAGACACTGTAGATTGTATTACTACGGAACTTCATGGAGACAGTTATGGAAAGTGCTACCGTTCAGTAGAGGTGATAGCTACTAACTATTGTCGCATAAAGGATGACCGGCTTAGAAGTGTGTTTATTACTTCATGTTTTCCGCAACAATAATCTTTCAGTAATGTCATTGACCAAGTTGTATAAGATTCATGAGATATCTTTTGAAAGTTCAGAACTGAAATATGCCAAATATTATTTTCCGATATAAGTTTATTTCATAAATTACATAAAGACTGAAGGCTTCCTCGCGCTCATTTTTTCTTCTTCAATTTTCAGGTGATTTCGAAGTATCACCTGATCTTGAAGGTACTATGTCCCATTTGCAGCCCCCCCCCCCAAAACAAAATAAAATAAAATAAAATAAAATAAAAGGTTAAATCCAATGGCATTTGAAAGATAATACTAATTTAGAATTTCCCTAAAAAAACGGAAGCCGCTTGAAAATGTCTTTAAGTGGGAAAATAACGACTATTAGTTGTCGAATCGACTTAAGTGCTACCAAGTCATTAAGTAATAGCCTGAATTTCAGACCATTGTACCGAATGGTCGTACGTTTTGTGCTGCGCAAAGATTCATTCAGTTTAATTTTGGCAATTACAAGAAGTGGGTTATTGATGTAGAAAAATGCTCATGTACCCTTTACAGCTCGTTTTGTGTATGTTTTTACCAAAGAAGAAAAAAAAAGCCAGTCAGTCCCTCAATAGTGTCTGACAGTGAAGTCTAGCAAGTAAACGGGTTTCCTTGCATAATATGAATATTAGAACACTGCTAATGTTTACATTTCACAGATAGGACATGCATGACATATTATTCATAATTCCTGCAAAGTTCTACATAATTTGATGTTGGCTGCAAAAGGGACATAGCATCTTTAACAAAAGTCTTTTTGATTCATATATTCGTAACAATCTGTACCATGCAAAACGATTCCGCCTGCCTGAAACCAGAAGGGTGCCAATTCTGTGCACAGGTGTACCAGGTAGCACTCCCCTAGTTCTCAGCAGAATTACTTTAATGCATAATGTTATGAGGAATCCTTGATTAATCACTTTACCTGTACATGTTTAGGAGTGTTTAGAATGTATTCCACTACATCTGCTATATCTTCAGCCTCGAGTTGCTGTAAAACAAAGACAAAAATCATTAGGTTCAAAGGATATTTATTATTATTATTATTATTTTTATTTGTATTATTATTATTATTACTATTGTTGATGAGATAACAATAATTATTATTATTTGTATTATTATTATTATTATTAGGAATATTATTACAATTATTATTATTACTATTAGAAGTAGATCTCGTCCACACCCCTTCGAATGAAGGTAGTCAATAATCTAATCTATCAAGCTCTGCTTATTTTGCCCTCTTCCACCCGTTTGATGTTATCTGGATATTTATCTTACCAGGCAATCAATTTTTTTAATTAGTAATTATGTCCCTTAGGAAGAGTTACCATAGTAAAATCTTTATTTATACCCAAATTGAACTACCTATTTTTATCTCTTCCTGAACCAAAATTAGAAATTATGAAGGATATCGATCGACGTTTTTTTGAATTTATATGGCATGGCAAACGTGATAAAATAAGTAGGAAACAAATGGGTCAATTGTACAATGAAGGCGGAGTTAAAGTGACTGACCTTTGTATGCATTGCAAATCACTTAAGATATCATGGATAAGAAGATTTATTTGTTCTGAAAGTTTCTCTCTTCATATGTTCCAATCATTCTTACCTCCACCGTATACATCTCTTCAGTTATTCATGGGGGCTGAATATTACAAAGAATTAGCCACTTCAATACGAAACCCATTTTGGGAAGAAGTATTATCAGCCTTTTCAGACCTTACTCAATTCACTGTAAATGATATTGCATGTCAACCCCTTTGGAATAACCCTAAAATAAAAGTTAATGATAACGTAATTTATTATAAGTCTTGGTGCGCTAAGGGGGTACGTTTTGTTAATGATGTTTTAAAAACAGATGGATCATTTCTCTCATACTTTGATTTTCAACATAAATACAATGTACATGTAAACTTTCTTCAATATTATGGCTTTTGTAATGCTATTCGATTTGGTTTTAATAAAAATGTCATACCAAAGGTCATTGAACCTACATGTATCATCCCGGAAGCATTGTTATTAATAATAAAAGTGGAAAAAGGTTGTGCACATATATACCGTTCTTTATTAAAACATAATATAAAGGAATGTAAAAGTCTTACTAAGTGGAAACAGGAGTTTGACCTTGACAATATTGTATGGAGTTCGTATTATTTTCTTCCCTTTAATTCAACTGTCGATGTTAACATGAGGTGGTTTCAGTTCAAGTTACTGAATAGAATTCTTTATATGAAAGATGCTTTGTTAAGATTTAAATTAGTTACAGATAACTTATGTACATTCTGTAATAACAGTGTAGAAACGATTATACATATATTTTGTTACTGTATTCATACAACCGAAATATGGTCTAAACTCGAGTATTGGTTGTCTCGTAATAATGTACTTATTAAGTTTAGAAATCAAAATAAGTTGTTTGGGTTTCACGGTAATAATAACAGTGCCCTCAACTGTATTATGATTATAGTCAGGAAAGAAATTTTTACAGCCAAATGTAAACAGTGTTTGCCAGTTTTTGAAAACATAATATCAGCGATAAAGTGTTATTATAGCATGGAAAAGTATATATGTAAAACAAATCTGAAAGAACAGAAATTTGTGAAAAAGTGGTTACTTTTTGCAAAGTGTTTCTGATTGTTTATTTCTTCTAAAATCATTTTGCCAACTAAATCTGTGATATTTATTTTAAATAGTGAACTTCAATTTGTAACTGATACCGGTATCTATAAATGTATTTTCTTATCATATTTTGAATGGCCAGGAATATTATTTTGAATTTCTGCATGTAAAAACCAATTCTTGTATACATAATAATGTGAACGATATTATTTAATAAAGGATCCCTGTGGAAGGGAAAAAGAAAAAAAAAAAAAAAAAAAAAAAAAAGTAATTATGTCATATTTTGTCATTTCAATCTCATCCGATTCACATTCAACGGTTCATGGCTCCCTTCTTAGCTAGGGAAATGGAATACACTGCTAACAAAACTAAAGAACTACTCAATATGGCCTTTGGCATTGGTTAACTACTTCGAGCATGCAGCAGCTTGAAAGACATGACAAGGAAAAAAAAAAATACAATTTGAAATACAGTGTAAAAGTAAAGTTCTCTTGTTTGCCAGAGTATTTTCAAACTGACCCTAGATGGCGCCATTGACCTTACCTTTTGGAGAAGAGGAACCGTAGATTTCGAAACATCTCCGAACATGCCGGAATAAAAACCAGTATTCCCTTTTCCAGGTGATATACCCTATTGGAGAAACAATAAAAACCGGACTTAAAAAACAATAAATAAGGTGTTCACCAAAATCTACAAATTGTGTACAGTTGGAACAACATCAATAAATAATGGCTAATATAAAAGAAAGAATTTGCAATAATAATCGTTACAATGAGATTTCCTTTTCATTTGGAGAAAATCTACATCAATTAAATGTAGGTAAAGTTCGAATGTTAATTATAATGGATTAACAAGAAATATAGGTAGACGTATAATAGATGTAGAATATATTAAAGTAAGATCGAGAAAGAGTTGGAGAGAGAGAGAGATAGGGAGAGAGAGAAAGAGATATAGGGGAGAGGGGGAGGGGTGATAAGAAATAAGTAAATAGCTATTGCAATATGTAATATATCTATAAACCGCTGAGAGACATCGTCGCTATTTTTAAACCCTTATTTTATTGTACTAATATTTTCCATTGCATTGACCCATATAATACATCGTATAATCATTGTACTTTGTGACACCATAACATTATTTGAACCGTGATAGGAGGTCCCCTTTAAGATGCAAGGAAAATGAGCCGTGGAGGTAAGTGACAAATCGAGGGTTCAGTGACATAAAGACGTAACTCCATATTTTGTCGAAATGAGTACTTGATATCAAAATGTTCAGAAAAATGTGGGCTATCCAGGAAACACAAAGACTTAACTCCACCCAACACCCCATTGAAGTCAATGGCTAGTGAAACATAGACTAAACTCCAAGGCCCAATCGCTCAGTGACACATAATCCACTTTTTCTCAAAATGGCCAAAATGAGTTACGTCTTTGTGTCACTGACCCCTCGAAATGGTTGCCTCAAATTACCGATATTCTAATGTTGGAGTTGATTCCTCTGAGCTCCTGTCTGAAGCCCTCTTGGATGGCCATAAGCATCACCTTGGTCGCTCCGTAGAAGTGCATGTCACTGTTGGGTGTCCACTTGTATGCGGCAAGACTGAATAAACAAGTTGCAATTAAATGACGTGGTGGATTAAATGGTGAAATTTCGTCCTGTTTGGGGCCACAAGGGCGTTTACTCATAATTATATTTAACACAGAGTTAATGCCCTATCAAAGAGGTTAGGAAGTTGACGCACATGTAAGCTTAAGGATATATTAATGATTTTAGGTTTGACATTGTGAAAATGATTTACACAGACTGTATGTACATTATACAACGGCAGTATAAATCTTGCCTATCTCGGTATACTCGTACATCGTCTTTTTTTTTTTTGGGGGGGGGGGGGGGGGGGGAGGGGGAGGGGTTGACGGACAAAACAAAATCATATAGTGAAAAATGGCTCTAAATAATACAATTTAAACAGGGTGCCACATCCCATTGAGCGAGAACCCCAGATTAAGGTCCTTCCAAAAAAGAAGAAAAAATGAACCTAAGGCAAATTCAAAAGCCTTGTCCATCACCTATTAAAATGTACGAATATTACAATGATGTATTGCTACCTTATCTGAACATGATTTCTATGGGGCACTCAGTCAGGTATTGAAATCGTCGATTTTTCGAAAGTCTTTGCTTTCATGTAGCTCATGATTATAATTTTGTTTTTCAAAGACGAGGTAGATGATACACAATGATATCAAGCCAATTCGAGCAACAGAAAAATGCACTTTACTAATTCACGTAGCTTCCACACTCACAAAAACCAAATAATTATGTCCAAGAAACATAGATGGGGGCGGACATGTAAGAGGAAAAATGATTTGAAAAAATACACACATGACACGAGGCCTTAACATCCCCCATCCCTCTCTCTCTCTCTTTCTCATGCATCTTTGTAATTTTCTCTGTATTCCCCATCTTCATCACTATTCTCATCTTTCCTTTCTTCTATCTACGTTCCTATCTCAATTTATCTTTCTATTCCCCCTCTTCCCCCGTACATTCTATCTTTATATGGAACATAGAGGTCAATACAATTTTATCGCAATATCTCACCCCTTCTTCTTCTTCTTCTCTCTCTCTCTCTCTCTCTCTCCCTCTCCTTTACTTTCATTATTTTTACCCCACCCTGTTTGTTTGATATTAAGACCAAAGTCCATATTCATCAATGGTTCCTCACTAATTTAGCAGTACCTCCACGAGAAGTAAAAACGGAAGTTAAAATGTTTGCAATCTTCACATTTCTTCAACAGTGTGACTCATACAACTTCCATGCAAAGTCATGACACACTGGTCACGCTATGGGCCTTCATGGTAGATTGGTAGCGTTAGTCACAACACCATTCCTTTCAGCTTATCCCGGTAATAAGCCCACTCGGAATACTGACGAGACTGAGTCGTTGTTGTTGTTGTTGGTAGGTTTATTACGTATTTATGGTCAATTGGTCAAGGACTCAAATTTGACCAACAACTCCAAGGGTTTATCAATACAAAAAGGAATTACAAAAACGGCACTTCAGTAAGAGATTTAGAAATATTCATCAGAGTGAGAGAGAGTAAGAGAGAGAGAGAGAGAGAGAGAGAGAGAAAGAGATTTAGAAATATTCATCAGAGAGAAAGAGATAGAAGGGGGGGGGGATTCATCAGATATACTAGATCAGAGAACATTCAAGATACGAAATCAGACTTGGTCTATAGACTCAACTCACCGTTGCTGTAAACATATATTCATCTGAACCTTTCTTTTGTATTTCATCTGAATGTCAAAATGCTATGCTCTATCTTCTGATTGCAATCAACTTGTGTCTTCATTCCACACGATTGGCTCTCTACTGCATCAGTACCCACGACTTCTTCTCTCGCTCCGCTGTTTTGACGAGATGATAGAAAGAGGGCGCTATTCGAATACAAATTTCGTGCAGTATTGATCGTTCTACGGTTTCACATAATAATTAAATAAATTGCACTAAAAATGCTGTTTTTCCAATTCAGACGGATATATAGTTTTATTCAAACATAAATACCCCCCAAAATGGATACAAAAATATAATTAGAAATCATTTATTCTTGAATATATTATGTGAGTGTGTGTGTGTGCATGTGTGTGTGTGTGTGGGGGGGGGGCAATTAAAAAAAAAAAACTTTATCTTCTATCATTCTATCCATCACATTGCATTTCCTCCCTTCCACTCTGTTTAAGCATTTTTTCCAAAAATTGTTGTTGTTTTTTTTTTTTTGGGGGGGGGGGGGGGAGGAGCACGTGCCCCCAGTGCTCACAATTAGCTACCTCACAGATGGTTGTTATTCCTCTCTTTATTCAACCCCACATTTGCATTTCTCACTTTTGAGACTTCATTTCTTTTCTTATCCCTTTTTTCTTCATTTAAAATATGTTCATCTGATTCCTCATTATTTTTGGTTGAAGGCAACGATACTAATAGGTGATCCTGAAAGAATCTGGTGTGCTCGCTTGCTAAGTTACACCAGGGTTGTTTTAAAGTGAGGAAACTTATCAACCGTGCCATATTTGAGTCGGATAATGAACGAGACTTGTCGAGATGAAATTCACGATTATAACGGCCAATGTTCAATACTTGCCGCCATAACTGTGTTATGATACTTGTATAATACCCATCAAGGCAAACAGTTTACGGCTTACTTGCTTAATCGACAAGCATTACAGATCATTACCCATCTGAATACAGTGGCGCTCAAGGGGGGGGGGGGGGGTGCAACCAGAGGACCGACGGCTTTAGGTCCTCTCCGAGGGACTCTCACGTTGCATTTCCCTCTTTTTTCTTCCTTTATCACTACATCTCACGGCTCGATGCTGTTCTGCTTTTCTTTCATTAAAAAATTTACATCATAAATAAAAAATACAATTACAAATACAATTCATGTACACTAAAAAAACTGAGGTGCTAAATGTTGGGTGCTGAGTGAGATTCTGCACTTGAAGTGCCAAAATCAGCACTTGACGGGTTAACTTTAACAAGGAAACCGAAACGTGCTGAATATTTGAGTGCTGAAAACGAGTGCTATAACAATATGCAGCACTTAACATCGAGTGCTGACTGCATAACCTGATCTGATTGGTCGGTTAGTATAATAGCTGTTACCTTGTGAATATTTGTTTTTGAATCAAATTCAGCTAAGAGATTCTTACATTCTTCATTCTCCAGGTCAATACCCAAGGCCTCAAAAGTCTGAATAACTTTGCTCCTTAAACTGTCAACAACATCAGTATTCAAAGCTGTTGCAGCAGATAACACTCTGTTTGTCATAGCATGGGTCATGTTGGTGTTTGATAAAAGAGAACCAATGAAAAATGCAGCTGGTCTCACTATGAACATGACAGACAATGAAAGCGGACAAAATATACAGTTCCTCAGGTAGACAAAGGAACATCCCTTGACTGCTATTATGTAAAATGTGTAAAACAGGTGAATATGCATGTGACACCTGTTGATTGATTGATTGATTGATTTTATTCGTCAAGTATAGTACATTGAATGCATACATAAAGCAAAATGGAACGAGAAGATACATTGACAGGATAACCCATGAAAGCCGGAAAAGGCTTATTTCCAACGGGGTCCTATAAAGTACGTGTACAGTACGGCATGAGAATAAAATATCACAACTAATAACTACTACGAATATTACGAATAAATAATATAACATAAACAACAACAAAAATTTCTAGAACTTATAGCAAACAATGATCTACGGTATATTATGCACGATTAAACTTAAAAACATGCGCTACACATAATGAACTGTGATTTAAGATAACTGATATTACTGTTCTTGAAGGGATTCATGCTTTAGGTATTGTTTTAATACACTTTTAAAGTGTGAAAAATTCTTAACTATTTTGACATGTTTTGGGAGAGAATTCCAAAATTGGATACCATTAAAATAAAAAGAGTTTCCAATTTGTCCTTTTCGCTTGGGTAAAACAAAATTAAAATGACTATTTCTTGTATCGTATCCATGGATATTTGAGACACGAGTAAAATTATTAGTAATATAATGATCTACATCTGAGTAGTATATTTTATGGACATGGTGTAACACGAGTTGTTTAGACCTTTGACCTACATGGAGTATACCTGCTTCTTCAAGTTCATTTTTCCCGACGTGTGTTCTTGGGCCTAAGCAATTAATAAATCTTACCATCTTATTCTGAATTATTCTTAACTTTTTCTTATCCATCTTGCCCAGACTACTGTACCAAGCAGCATTAGTATAATCAAATAAACATTGTATCAAAGCAAAACACAAAATACGTCTCGACTTCATGTTCATACAAGTTTGGTATCTATACAAAAATTTTAAGCGAGAATTAGCCTTTTTGGCAATTGAATCTACCAAACCTGTCCATGACAGATCACTAGTTAAATTTATTCCTAAATATTTTACTGAATCTTTTCTCTCATCTTTTCTCTTATCTTTTCTGTTCTACACATTTTTACATAATAGCAGTGAAGGGATGTTCCTTGGTCTACCTATGGAACTGTATATTTTGTCCGCTTTCATTGTCTGTCATATTCATAGTGTCTTGTACTGTCATTATGCATTGCTCCATCTTGTTCTTGTAGTAGGCCTATCCTATCATCATCATCATCAAATGCATCATCTGCTGCAGGATTATGCACTTCACCAACAGCAACACCCAAATCAGCATCAACTAGACCCTCCATACCCTGTACAGCTTCAGGTTCAGGTTCTTCTTGTGGATGTTGGTTTAATAAATGTTTCCTGTAAGAGTTGAAAGTGGTAAATGACGAAGGACATCCACCTTGACCACATAGGCATATGTTCTGGCTTATTGCAGAACTTTGTCAACATGTGCCTTTACTGCAACAGTGTTTTTTGGTTAAACTGTTAATAAAATACCAACTATATATATAAAGTCATTTATTTGTCTTTTTTTTGTGTGTGAGTGTGACAAAATTGCATAATTTCACTATATATGAAATATAACGCCTGGAGTGCTAAAACATATAACACCAGTAGTGCTAAACATTACAAAACTGTTGTGTTCTGCACCTAAGTTGTGCAGTTTTTTAGCACTACTAGTGCTATTCAGAGTAGATTGTGGGGTTATTTAGCACCACCTGCCCAACATTCATAGCACTTGAAGTGTTTTTTTAGCACTTTTTAGTGCTTATCTATAGCACTTAAACTAGTGCTGAACTAGCACTTGCACTTGTGCTGAAATAGCACTAGCTGTGCAGTCCCTATGCGAGCACTGAAAAGGTGCTGAATATAGCCCTCCAAGTGCTAAAAATAGCACTACATTTTACAGTAACATAATAGATAAGGAAGAAAAAAAGGGAACCAAAAAAAAGCAGTAGCTTGTGGTTGAAAAGTTCCCTCAGTACATTATCATAATCAAACTGTGTACATAAATGAAAAGTAAGAAAATATTCAAAAATTACACTTCCACTACATACAAAACTGACAAATCACCAGTGATAAATTACCACACACATCCACGCATACAATCAACCTCAATTTTCTTGAGGGTCACTTACCCTGTAGCTCCGCCGCTATAGTTCGAGCGTAACAGCTGCACTGCTAAAGCCAGGGTAATTATGCTGCATTATTGTAGAGCGCTTAGAGACTTCTGACAAAGTAAGTGTTAGGCGCTATATAAGCACTGTAATTATTAATGTCCCATTTGCATGCCCCAAAAATGTAAAGGTTAAATTCCAACGGCATTTGAAAGATAATACTAATTTAGAACTTCCCTTAAAACAAAAGGGCTTGAAAATGTCTTTTTTTGTGGGTTAATAACGACCATTAATCGTCGAATCGAATTAAGGGATTGCAGTCATTTAATCAAATAGTCTTATTTTCAGACCCTTGTACCGAATGGTCGTACGTTTTGTTTTGCGCACAGATTCAATCAGTTTAATTGTGGCCATTACAAGAAGTGGGTTATTGATGTACACTCAAAAAAATGTAGTGCTATTTTTAGCACTTGGAGGGCTATATTCAGCACCTTTTCAGTGCTCGCATAGGGACTGCACAGCTAGTGCTATTTCAGCACAAGTGCAAGTGCTAGTTCAGCACTAGTTTAAGTGCTATAGATAAGCACTAAAAAGTGCTAAAAAAACACTTCAAGTGCTATGAATGTTGGGCAGGTGGTGCTAAATAACCCCACAATCTACTCTGAATAGCACTAGTAGTGCTAAAAAACTGCACAACTTAGGTGCAGAACACAACAGTTTTGTAATGTTTAGCACTACTGGTGTTATATGTTTTAGCACTCCAGGCGTTATATTTCATATATAGTGAAATTATGCAATTTTGTCACACTCACACACAAAAAAAAGACAAATAAATGACTTTATATATATAGTTGGTATTTTATTAACAGTTTAACCAAAAAACACTGTTCCAGTAAAGGCACATGTTGACAAAGTTCTGCAATAAGCCAGAACATATGCCTATGTGGTCAAGGTGGATGTCCTTCGTCATTTACCACTTTCAACTCTTACAGGAAACATTTATTAAACCAACATCCACAAGAAGAACCTGAACCTGAAGCTGTACAGGGTATGGAGGGTCTAGTTGATGCTGATTTGGGTGTTGCTGTTGGTGAAGTGCATAATCCTGCAGCAGATGATGCATTTGATGATGATGATGATAGGATAGGCCTACTACAAGAACAAGATGGAGCAATGCATAATGACAGTACAAGACACTATGAATATGACAGACAATGAAAGCGGACAAAATATACAGTTCCATAGGTAGACCAAGGAACATCCCTTCACTGCTATTATGTAAAAATGTGTAGAACAGGTGTCACATGCATATTCACCTGTTTTACACATTTTACATAATAGCAGTCAAGGGATGTTCCTTTGTCTACCTGAGGAACTGTATATTTTGTCCGCTTTCATTGTCTGTCATGTTCATAGTGAGACCAGCTGCATTTTTCATTGGTTCTCTTTTATCAAACACCAACATGACCCATGCTATGACAAACAGAGTGTTATCTGCTGCAACAGCTTTGAATACTGATGTTGTTGACAGTTTAAGGAGCAAAGTTATTCAGACTTTTGAGGCCTTGGGTATTGACCTGGAGAATGAAGAATGTAAGAATCTCTTAGCTGAATTTGATTCAAAAACAAATATTCACAAGGTAACAGCTATTATACTAACCGACCAATCAGATCAGGTTATGCAGTCAGCACTCGATGTTAAGTGCTGCATATTGTTATAGCACTCGTTTTCAGCACTCAAATATTCAGCACGTTTCGGTTTCTTTGTTAAAGTTAACCCGTCAAGTGCTGATTTTGGCACTTCAAGTGCAGAATCTCACTCAGCACCCAACATTTAGCACCTCAGTTTTTTGAGTGTAGAAAAATGCTTATGTACCCTTTACAGCTCATTGTATGTATGTGCCAACGAGAAAAAGAAGTCAATCACTCACTCAATAGTGTCTGACAGTGAAGCCCATAATTTGAATACTAGGACACTACTAACGTTTGAATTTCACAGATAGGACATAAGTGACATAATTATTCGCAATCCCTGCAAAGTTCTACAGAGTTTGATGTTGGCTGCAAAGGGCTTGTTGATCGTCACTATTATGCTGATACGCTTGTATTGGTAGGTGCTACGAAATCTACCCACGTCATGTTGGAAACTTATATCTTGTTCACTTGTCATTCGCAATTTTTCACAAAGGGTACTTTTTCCTTTGTGGGCACATCGCCCATTTGCACTTATTAAAATTAGATTAATGTAGGCCTATACTAAAATTCAATAATCCGTGCATTTAATTTGTCACAAAGGGTATTTTTTCCTTTCTGGGCACATCGCACATTTGCACTAATTGAAATTAGATTAAGGTATTCTAAAGTAATGAAAAAGTAACCAAAATGTGCGTTCTTCAATGTGTGGCAGGTGGTTTGCCCTCCACAGGTTATATTTCCGTAGATAAAACTGAAAGACTAATTGCCTCCTGATATTGTAGGCATATGATTTTGAATTCGCATGTTTAAAGAATAATTATAGTCAATACTATAATGTTCTTATTATAATTTATTATAAGATTTCGATTTCATTGTTTTTTTCATTATCAAAGTTAGGCCTATGACTCTTTATAATGTTCAACAAACAAAAGTAGCAGTAGTCGTAGCAGTAGTGAGTAGTAGCAGTAGTAGTAGTAGTAGTAGCAGTAGTAGTAGTAGTAGTAGTAGTAGTAGTAGTAGTAGTAGTAGGAGTAGTAGTCAGGCCTGGTAGTAGTTGAAGTAGCAGTAGTAGTAGAAGTAGTAGTGTAACAGTAGTAGTAGTACTACTAGTAGTAGTAGTATAGGTCTATATGTTTTCCCAGCTAATTTAATTACTTTGTCACTCAAATTCATTTTGCGATTTTTCACATTTTCGAGGGCCAAAAAAATAAAAATAGTGCTCACTACTTGGTATTCTTCGTAAGTTTAGCAAATAATTTGTTTAAGGTCATATCCAATTAATAAAGTTATAGTCTAAGATAGAAAGGTCCTCCAAAAGCAAAAGGCAAGTCAAAAGCTCTGTAACTAATTTTGTAGGCGAGCGCAAAATAAAAAAACATACTCCATGTTGAGTCCAACTAAAATCGAATAGCCCAAACTCTTTGTATAGATTGCTCTGAACCAGGCGCGGATCCAGGATTTCTTAGGGGAGGGGGCCCAATTTTTTTTTTTTTGCTCCCGAAAATTTGAAAATCGTGCCGGCCAAAAAGTCTCTCAGTGGGGGGTAGTGAGCACTATTTTTTTTTTTTTTTTTTTTGCTCCCGAAAATTTGAAATTCGCGCCGGCCGAAAAGTCGCTCATAGTGAGCACATTTTTTTTTTTTTTGTCCTCAAAAATTAAAAAATTTGCACCCCCCCCCCCTTGAGCGCCAGGGGGGGGGGGGGGGGGGCAACCCCCAAATAAGGTAAAAATCACGTGTTTTTACATGATTTTTTTTCCCAATGGGGGGGGGGGGGGCGGCCCCCGGCCCCCCCCCCACCCCCCTGGATCCGCCACTGCTCTGAACGCGTCTTCACACCTAGGTTAGTTATCAATTGAAGATGGGAATTTATGGTAAACAAGATTAATCAAATCTTCGTGATTTATTGAAGAATCCTCGAATAGAACACCTAAGAAGAAAAAGCTTGATAATCTACATTTTGACATTTTAACGAAGCTTAGGTTTTAATGAATAACATGAAAGAATGTTCTGTAAATGCTCGATATATTTGTCACACCTACAACAAAAGATAATCCATTGTGATGGTTTTGCAATTGAAACTAAATAACGCTATGCGGTTGGAATAAGGTAAGCAAAGAGGAACTTTTCCAAACGAAAGTTTTGTTTGCTTATGCGTTCATGGCTGTAAATTCGATTAAGTTCTATTAGCAACCTGTAAAGAACATTGGAAATGTTTATACCAAAAATTTAGTCTAGAGAAATACAACCTAGCGATAGAGAGAGTATGGTTAATACTCGTCAACGTACTCTGATTACCGACATTATGTCCTGGGATTTATTATATTACATATTTAGGCAAACAATGTAAATCGAAATATTGTATACAACCGTCAAAGTATTGGATTTGTAATCCTTTCCACTGAATCCACTAACATTCACAAATGATATGATTCATTTGATTTCCTTATAGCTATCCCCTCCCCCTTCCAAAGAAAAAAGGACGATACAAAATACCTTTAATAAGGGAATTTTTCACTGAACTGCAGACCTGCCAAACTAAAATCATTATTTCTCAGCATTGGTAACAAATAGAAACGAGATGAGAAAGAATGAACCCTATGGCGACCAGAAGTGCAATGAATCGTGCACGACAAACACATATTATCATTATCACATTCACTGAGCCATGGCATGAACATCGCTATTAGTATAATTGATGAACAATTTAATTCTACCATGATTTAAATAAGTAGGTGGTCATAAACTGATGAATGCAGTGTTGAAAAGGCGCAAGCAATTAATAATGTAGGCATAGTGATGTCTATCAATTATTCAAAAACAGTTTCCACCATTTGGTATTTGAGGCCAAAATGCAACAACAAAAAAGAGAGGAAAATAATGGTCTCCATAGTTTACGACGTCACTAAATCATTACAAAAAAACAAAACAAAACATGACAATGATAAAACTCGATTCATTTGAAAGCTAATACTAATATCAATATATAAAATTTATCATTCATGAATAGACATGCAATTTAACTGAGAAAAAAAGAAAGAGAGAAGAAAATGGCCTCCAATAAGAGGAGGGCACACGAGCAGGGGCGTCGCTAAAGGGGGTTGGGGGGGGGGGTACGACACCCCCACCAGTCAGGATATTGTTGGCAAAAATGCGCTGCCGTCGGGAAAAATGAGAAAAGGGTGTGGAAAGAAATGAGAGGGAAAGGGAAAGAAAAGAGGGAAAAAAGGAAACAAAAGGAAAGAAAGGAAAAGAAAGGAAAGAGAAGAGAAGAAGAAAAAGAGGATAGAGAGAAAAGAAAGGAAAAGAAAGAAGAGAAAGAAAAGAAAGAAAAGGTGAAAAGGAAAAAACAAAAACAAAAGAAACGGTGGGTGAAAGAGAGCAGAGAGAGAAAGAGGGGGTAAGAGCCTTAGAGATGAGGGTGTGAGTAAGAGAGAGTGGGGGTTGTTAGGTGAAGTCGTCTCGTCGAGGAAGCAAGAAATACGTTGCTGTGTCTGGTCAGCTGTGTCGGTATTCTTGCTCGATCCTCGTGTACTATATCAATGCAGAAGTTTGAAGTCGGTGAGATGTGTAATGTCGGTCGGCCGGCAAATATTTTTCCCCTACGAACTGTGACTTTTTATCCGAAGTGATAACTTCGAGAGAAACTACAATGATAGCGGGGCGGTGGGGGGCAGTCGCCCGCCGCCCCCCCCCCAAAAAAAAAAAAAGAGAGAGAGAGAGAGAGAGAGAGAGCAGAGAAAGATTAAGAGGACGTAGGAAGAACAAGAAGCAGACAAAGAAACATTTTTGGAAATTCAGACAAGGATTCAGAGTCAAGAACGGTACAACGAATCGTCTTTTTCCCGCTAATAATTTAACGAAACGTCAGCCCGGGAGGGGAAAACTGAATTCAGACAAGGATTAAGGGTCGAGAACGGTACAACGAATCTTCTTCTTAATTTCTCTATTAGTTGAATGAAAGGTCAAAGCTTCCGCGCTTCGCACGGGAGGGGGATAACGAAATTCAGACCAGGATGAACAGTCGAGAACGGTACAACGACTCGTCTTCTTTCTCTAAATGTAATTGTGAATCGGAGGATGCTAGACAGGCACATACCTACTCTCAGTGTATTTGCTGATTGTGCTATCCTTTTTTAAATATGCGAAATGAATGAATAAATAAATAAGCAAATTCAACTATACAACTTTCAAAAGTAAAAGTGCTTACATTGACCATGAACATTTAAAATGGCTGCCGTTTCGGTGACAAACATTTAACAACTTCTTATCCATGGGTTTAGGGGAAATGTCAAGGTTATGGCAACCACTTTTGATTTTAAAAGTTGCTTAGTTGAATTTGTTATGTCAGAAGACATATTATTAGACACTAAAATCATGAGAATCGGACGTGTTGGTGAATTTGACCACCAGTCTAAAGTGCATTGATCTTTTTGACCATAGCGCCCTCATTTAAGGTCAGAGGTAACAAGCTATACATTTTTGGAATCCTCATGACCAGACGAGTAATTTGATATGCAATTTGATAAGGTTAACTGTGTTGGTGAATTTGACCACCGGAGTCATGGATGTCCGTCAGTTTATTGTTTTTTTCTTCAACAGTACGCTATTTGGGCTTTTATGCCTATACACGCACTAAATCCGTATACACCAACGTACAGTCAGATACCGCACACAGTGCGAATGCTGATGTTTGTGTTGTCACAGAATCCTGGCTGTCAAATGACAATGTCGATCGGTACTCGTTTGAGGGCTATGCGTGTCGCGACGGTCGCAGGGGTGGTGGTGTTCTTGTTTATGCTAAAGATGATCTCAATCCCACACCGGTACGGCACTTCATAGTTCCAGATGCAATGGAGATATTATGGTTACACCTAAGGCCAAAGAGATTGCCACGCCAGGTCTCGGGATTGTGTGTCGCAGCGGTATACTCACCACCAAACAGCACCTCTGATGCCTTGCTCATAGATCACGTGATTGACACCATTGATCAGCTCAAATCCAAACATCCCTTTGCAGGATTTTTGTGCTCGGCGATTTCAACTCGATACAGCACAGATCAGTCGAAACTGCAATCTCAAACAGGTTGTCGACAAGCCAACGAGAGAAAGCGCCATATTAGACAAGATTCTAACCAGCTTGGCCAAGTATTACATCAGCCCACAGATAATGTCCCCTGTTGGAATGAGTGACCACAATGCAGTCC
>JAVYIG010010878.1:0-65423 GCA_035222895.1 Strongylocentrotus droebachiensis | reverse complement strand
TTCTGTGATGTCTTTAGAAGAACATCTGGTAGCTACAGTTAACAACTAAATTATTCATACCCTTACTAACTTTTGTAATTTCAAAGTACGTACAAATATTATTTATACTGATTTATGTTTCTTGAGAATGTGACATATTATATCTTAAATCTTAAAGTATTCAATGAAGGCCCTAATTCACAGTCCACCTTTTATTCTTGAATGACAACATTTTTAAAAAAATAAAAAAATAAAATGTACAAAGCGTATGAATAATATAGTTGTTAACTGTATTTTAATTCTAATATCAAATTTATTGACAATCTTATTATGAAATGTGCCACCAGTTCATAATATGATATTTAAGTGTTCTAGGCTTTTTGCAAAGCTTTCTTGTTCATTAACACCATTCAAGTTCATGCTTTGTCTTGTCTCGTCAATCCCAGTGAACGAGCCAATGCGACGGGTGCCACAGGGGACAGGTTAAAAGAAGGAGCCAACATCAACAAATCACTTGTCACCTTGGGGAATGTCATCTCTGCCCTTGGTAAGTGAACTTGATGAAGTCTGAAGGGACCTCTTCCTGTCTTTTTTTCTCCTGTTTATCTCTCTCTCTCTAAGTGCCATATTGATTGACTTTGGCGATCATGCTGTTCCACAACCCTCTGCTCTCTTCTATCAATTTCTGTAGACTGTCCATCCAAAGTATCAGCCTTCTTCCCCTAACTCCTCCTTCCCACAATTTTCCCTGTCAAAGGCAAGATTCTCTAGGCCTTCTTTACGTGTAATGTGACCCATGAACTTCAACTGCCTAATCAACATCTCACGTATCATTTTCCTTTGCACTCAAACTCTTCTAAGAACTTCCTCATTACTAACTTTGTCAGTCCAAGGGATTTTCATCATTCTTCTTAAAAACCACATTTTGCAACTTTCCAAATGCTTTTTAGTATCTGAGGCTAAATTCCATGTTTCACTACTATACATAAGTTATATTGACTATTAAAAAGGCAATAGTCAAACAACAGAATCAGGGTAGAATGAGAGAGAGAGAGAGAGAGAGAAAAGAAAAATTAAATTGCAGCTTATAATATGGATACCGGTACATATAAAGATTAGGCTTGATGTATAAGTTATTTCAAGTTAGTATTCCATTTACAGATTAGATTTATTGTAAGTTTACCATTCCCTTTTGACACCTGGTATTCAAATTCCTTGTTTGTGAGTTCTACCTGTTATAAAGGGCACATATTAATTACATATATCATTACAGCTATCCTAACATTTATTACATTTCAAAGTTTTTTTCTCTATCATTCAGTTAGGTATTGTTGGTGTATGTTACCTTTTAAATGAATGATCAACTATTACAAGAAAAGGAAACCTAGTACCACTGTGTACCTTGTGAAGTGAGTTGAACTTTGATTGACCTTGCCATCCATCAAAATTAAAGGAATTATCCAGAAGTTGATATGGTGAACAATTCTTTATTTTTTAGTTTTAGTTTAAATGTATGATAGTTTATGCAACGGTAAGTCACTCACACATACACATGCAAGTTAAATGAGCTTTATTGAATGCCTGGCCTTGATATTGAATTGAATTTTCTCCCATCTGCTGTTTATTCCTTATCTATTTGAATGTCTCTTATAATTTTGGGAGTGAATTTAGGTGATTTAATATTTTGGAGGGTGTTTGGTCCCATTGGTCAACTGAATCCAATGACCGGGGTAATAGTATATCTGTAAAGCGCTTAGAGACGTTCGAGATGTATTAAGCACTATATAAAAGCTGAATATTATTATTATTATTATTTAAACTTTACATGTGTTCTAAATCCAAAAGCGAATTTAGTATATTCATTCTCCTTTCTCAATTGTCTTTGCTTTCATTTTCTTTTCTTTTCTCAGCCGATGCTTCCTCGTACAGTGCTCCTAGTCCTGGAGGGAATCGGAAGAAAGCTCTCTTCATCCCGTACAGAGACTCAGTCCTCACCTGGCTCCTCAAAGACAGTCTTGGAGGCAACTCCAAGACCATCATGGTAGCAAGTAAGTCTTATGCCTAACATTTAGTGACAGTGATATAAAAAATAGCTCTGAAACATTGTTCTGACTTTGTTCATGCCAGACAGTCTCGGGATGACTCCTAAGACTATCACGGTAGCAAGTCCAATACTCAAATACGGTAGTTAGTTAGTCATTTTAAAAAATAGCTCTGAGACTCATCCCTGACCTGGCTTCTCAAAGACAGTCTTAGAGGAACCTGACTGGGCCCAAGTCATAATTTTTTTTTCTTAAACCGTAGCCCGATTGCCAATGGCTGTTTGGGCTCCGAGAAATTTTCATATTATGGGTCAGCAGTATGGATTATGCAGTGACTTTATACATGTACCTACCTCAAACTTGGCTAGTTTTCAATTGAATAGTCAACCACAAATTCATAAGCAAAGGTATGTAAGCATTGTAAAATGCCATTCCAGTCAAAATGGAATTGAGTTCATATATTCTTTATGAGGTGCAACAGTTCACTGTAATCATTATACCCTAGGTTAAAAAATTAGTGTGCACATGCTATGATTAAATATCAATTGTCAATTATGTACCCTGTACATTGTAACAAAGTAAAAGAGTAGAAATACTGCATCTTTGTTATATTATAACCTTTTCTTCTTACTTCGCAGCCATCTCTCCGGCTGATGTCAACTATGGTGAAACTCTAAGCACTTTACGATATGCAAACAGAGCTAAGAACATCATCAATAAGCCAACTATCAATGAGGTATGGAGTTCTAGGACAATAAATCTCATCAGTGTTATCACCAAAATTATAGACAGTTTCATTGTCTTTGCTGGAACGTACAATGTGATACAGTAGATTCCATCTATCTTGAAAATCAGGAAAACAATTATTTCCCCCTTTTTTTTTGGTCAGGGAAATGTCAGGTAATTTGAGATGCCTCTTAAATCAAGGAAATATCATTGAATATTAATTGGCCCAAGAAGAAAGTAGTCAGTCTCTTATACATGTATTTTGTCTCATGTCCATACAAGCATATCAGTCAAAAGATCGGTTCTGGTTGCTTCTCAGTGTGTAAAATGCCCCCATTAATGGTCCTGTAATTTTGAAATGAGGGGGAAAATGGAAAATGTTGCTTTTATGAAATACTGGAAACCCTGTTAAGGGAAATTACAAAATATGTGTGTGCAGGTTTGAGATAGAATACATTTTAAGTGCCTCAAATGTTGCATACTGATAGCTTTTATTTTAATATAATATATTAGGACAAAAATGTGAAGCTGATTCGAGAACTGAGGGCAGAGATCGCAAGATTAAAGAAGAGACTTGGAACATCAGTAAGTATCTTACCATTAAAGATTGATGTGATATCATTAAAATGAACTTTAATGGTTATTTGACAATTATTTATACTGTGGAACAGAATTATTCAATTTTAATTGTTTAATTGTTTGCAGAGGCTTTGATACCGCATGCAAAATCACACGATTGTGTTTTGATTTGGAGGAAAGGATTGCTATTAATGTCTGACAAGAATGATGTGTAATTTATCATTTTGAATCAAGAAGTCAATTTGGTAGTGATATTGTTTTAAATTTGTTTGTAAATCAGTTGAAAGGATATTGAGAATCTTTCCTGTGTGCATTTGTCATCATGTTGTTCGAAATCATGAATCCATGACATTACACTGAAAGAAATTGGTTCCTCCTTTAGATATCGAATTGCATAAAAATCATGGTAATATTAGTTTAAACCCTGACAAAAGAGGGTACAAATAATGGAGTGCCTAGTGTCGACCTCTTTACCCTTTAATAATTTTGTAACTAAATGAATTAACAAAATATTTTCATAATGAGATCAATTTCTGACATCATTTCACTACTCAATAATCCACTTTGTTACAAGATTACATTAATTTGTGCTACATAGATGAATGGGCTATTTAATACAATTAACCCAATTTGAGAGTGAACTTCTCCTTTTTTGATTACATATATTAATGTATGGTTTTTAATCCAGATTTGGTGCATGAAAGATAATTTTCAAATAAATATATGTATGTACAATTTACACGTTGCTTTTACTAACATCTAATTGTAGTAGCAATAGATTATTGTGTTGTAGTGTCCCCTGAATATTAACTAGAAGTGCCTTCCTGATTTCATTTTATATCTAATTGATATTATTTTCTTTCCCCCTTTAACTCTCGCCAAGGACTTTGATGACCTTCCTATAGGCAATAATATGATGGACAAATTACATCAGAATGAAGAAAGAGTGAGTAAATCAATAGATATATTGTACATAAGAAACTTAATGCAGAGATGTAAATGTACACAGGCTTAATAATCACAGACAAGACTACATAAGACTACAAAACAACAACTTTTTGCTGAATAAGTATTGCATTGTTTTAAGTCTGTTATTCATGAATAAAGATCCCATTTCAGCATATTGAAATATATATATATATATATATATAATTTATATGAATGTTTCAATGAGTCTTTGTTTTGGATGTGGTATTGATATTATCTAATGACAATCATTTTGGAGTGTTTCATTTTTCTTAATGTGAATTTCTTGGATTGTTCATTATAACGCAGAAAAAAATAAAATCAATAATGATTCAAAGCATGATTATTGTTTATTTCTCATGAATGATTTTAACAATTTACCCTTAATTTGAAAATAAAAAAATAACCTTGAACAATCATAATTTCATGTTTTACAGTGCACTTTGCTTTGAAATTCAGCTATCCAGGCTTGATGACCATAGATATCATAAAAGCATGTTAAAGAGAAATCAGACAAAACTTTAAAAAGTTCCATCCCTAGTCTTTTATTTTTTCTTTCCTCTGGTTTATTTCTTCAAATTTACCTAAGTAGTTTCCTTTTTCCTTTTGCTAATATCCCCCTTTGATCTTACTTGGCAACACAGTTTCCACTTCACTTCAGCTGGATTGAGAGACAGAGAGACAGAGAGAGAGAAAGTAAAAGGGAGAGAAAGTGAGAAAGAGAGAAAGGAGAGAGAGAGGGAGAAAAGGGGAGAGAGAGAGAGATAGAGAAAAAGAACCAAAGAGAGAGGGAAGGAGGCAAGATCAAATTAGTTCTATTATCCTTTATTTGTTTTTTCCCTTTCAGGTAAAAGTATTGACCAAAGAGTGGGCCTCAAAGTGGAATGAAACTCAAAATCTTCTTAAGGTAAGTTTTTATTGATTCTGGTAAATATTGTTGGTTGAAATACAGAGAGTTTACACACTATAGTAAATACAAAACAGAAAAGTAAGAATGGAACTTATTTGAAAGTAAGTCGTTCCATCAAGATATTCCTTTGCAGATATATTGTTTTCATATTCACTGTGAAAGAGGGCCAACTCTTGATTTAATCCAGAGCATTAATAACCCATTCATTTCATATATCATATCATGATACCTTTCATACATCATACCTTTAATACAGCACCTAGATGGATTCACCGCTATTAAAGTGCGTTTGTTTTCATGGTTGCGCGCAAGGTAACGCCCAATATTCCCATGCTTTCTGTTTTGCCCTTGCCACCATGTCATAAAACATACTAGATAGTCATTCGCATTTATGCCACAGTGAACCCCTGGAGAGAAATAAACAATGTGCTTAACATTTATGAATCCTAGAACTAATATGTATTAAAATTGCCACCAAATTAAAAGTTAGACACATATGCTCCATAACATATGATAAGTCAGTGGCCTAACTCTTCCTGCTAAAGCGTTGTTCACATCTGATACAGAAATCTTTTAATGGTTCGAATAATCGCAATAATATTCAAAGTGTCATCCCATTAATAATCCTTTCTCATCTTCTCCTGAAAACAGGAACGGACGCTAAACCTGAGGTCAGAGGGTGTAGGGGTGGTGCTAGATTCGGAGATGCCCCATCTGAGCGTGATCGATGATGACCCCCTCAGCACAGGTCTTAAGCTCTACCACATCAACGAAGGCACCACCACTGTAGGTCATCAGGATGCCGATAATAAGTGTGATATCAGTAAGTGCACCATTTAAGCCTTGTTCTGAAATCAAGTGGCAAAGCCGCAGCACATTTTATATGACATAGATTATACTAATCAGAACAATCATTTTTTTTTCTTCATGTTTGACTTTGTTCCAAAAGAAATTCTTTATGCTTTGAAATACATGTAATAAGAATTTCCCATGTGGCTGTATGTAATTATCATGTTTCAGTTTGAGTAAACTTATTTTTATGCCTCCGTTACGAAGTATCCGGAGGCATTATGTTTTCGGGTTGTCTGTCCGTCCGTAAGTCCGTACGTCCCGTTCTCGTGATCGTGTTATCTCAAGAACCGAAGGATGGATTCCTGCCAAACTTTGGTCATGTATGAAACCTGCAGAGCCAACGAACTGATTAAACTTTGGGGTCACAGGTCAAAGGTCAAAGGTCACATGGCTCATTATGTATGCAAAAATAGCTTGTGATCATGTTATCTCAAGAACTGATTGATGGATTCCTGCCCTACTTAGGTCATGTATGTACATCTTGAAGATCCAATTAATTGATTAGATTTTGGGGTCACGAGGTCATAGGTCAAAGGTCACAGGGCTCATTATGTATGCATTATCATTAGAACAGATAGACAGATTACCATGAATCTCAGGAAAAGTATATATCTTGCTGAGGCAATGAACTGAATAGATTTTGGGGTCATGAGGTCAAGTTCAAAGGTCATGGGGCTCATTATGTATGCACAAATAGTTTGTGATCACATTATCATTAGAACTGATGGATGGATTACCATCAAACTCAAGATATATATGTTTCTTGCAGAGCCAATGAACTGAGTAGATGTTGAGGTCATGAGGTCAAAGATCAAAGGGTCATACAGTATATCAGAAATAGCTTGTAATCACAATATTCTGAGAACCTGTCCATGGATTACAATCGAACTTGAATTTGAAAAATTGCTTCTGTTTTGGCTTGTAAAATTGCTCTATGACAGAGGCATCATTTTTGACTGCGCGCAGTCGAATTTCCATCTAGTTTTGTTTAATACACCCTCCCCCCTATTTGTTATTTAATATTTTTGCTCTGAAAAAAAGCAGCAGATTTAGAAAATAATGATAATAACAATTTTATATTTTTCTAGTGACCAGTGATCAGTATCAACTAAATAGAAGTACCTGAGTACCAAAGTTCCATCTAGTTTCTTATACCCTGCTGTGCTTTCATATCAATAACTCCCCCCCCCCCCCCTTCTTCTTCTTTTTCTTCTTCGCTATAAGTACAGGCCACCCTTGAGTGTATTCTCGTACTGAATTTACTTTTGAGTAAAGTTATTTTCATACTCCCTGCTGGGCTCACTTATATCAATACTTTATTTGTTTTCCACCCAATTTTCAATCACTTCGAATATCATACTTTTCACTGTGTTGTGCTGCTTCATTCAAAAGATGTTTTCCATGTCTTGCCTTTCAGTGCTAATCGGCCATGACATCCAGGATGAACACTGTCGCATCGTGTGCACCAACGGGAAGGTCATCTTACACCCGATCACCGGGGCCCACTGCGCCGTCAACGGCAAGGCCATCACTGAACTAACCAAGCTCACGCAAGGCAAGTGGTGCAGAAGAGTCAATGTCGAGGGGTCAGTAACACAATAGACGTAACTCCATTTTGGCCATTTTGAGAAAAAGTGGTTTATGTGTCACTGAGCACTTAGGCCTTAAGGAGTTAAGGCTATGTTCTACTAGCCATTGACTTCAATGGGGTGTTGGGTAGAGTTAAGTCTTTGTGTTTCCTGGAAAGCCAACATTTTGATCAAATACTCATTTTGGCAAAATATGGAGTTACGTCTTTGTGTCACTGAACCCTTGATGTTATCATTTATCAATGGTGCATGAAGGCTGCAATGTTTGTCTTGATTTGTTTGCATATCTCTGCTCATGCTTGATATCGCGTGGGTAGCGAATTTGAATGCATCAAGCTGACAGTTGTCTGGCAGATCCAGCATTATGTTAAAGAGGGGGGGGGGGACCTATCTGAAGAATGGTGCATACACGCATTGTACATTAAAACTTTAATATGGCAGGCTGTTCATGCCACTGTTTGCTCTCACCACTATGATCTTTAGATAACATTTTTCCTTTAAAGCCCCACTGCACTACTTATAGCTACTTGTGCCCTCTATATAGCAAACAATGCCTAATCGGTGCTTGTTGGTCCCCCATGATCCCCTTTTTCTTATGTTAATTGAGAGTTGATTTGATGAGATAACCACATGTTAGTGACCTTGCGGGGAGGTGTAATCCCCTGGCCAAACCAGTGCAGACGAGCTTTTACAATGAATTATCGAAAATGTAAATTCTGTAGATTTTTTACCATGATTTGTACTGCCCTTAAGAGACCAATGCCAATAAATGGTGAGAGCAAACAGTGGCATGAGTGGTCTGCCATAGTTAAGTCCAACTTAAAGGTAATACAAAGTTTTGGGAAATTTTGAAAATTGGGTGGATAGTGAATCTTTACATTTTTGATATATTTGGATGCCCCTGTGGATGTATTATAAGCACTAAAAAAAATTAGCCCCTAAAAAACTTCTGTTTTCGAGAAAAATTGAATATAAAAATTTACCTATGGCCGTACAATGGTAGCTGCGACCATGAAAATCTCGGAATATGTAGTTGGGATATATAATTTCCAAACGGGAATAGCTAATCGGTCGATTTTAGCCAAGAAACATTGTTTCATAGCTAAATTAATATCTTGACCTTGAGAGGGAGCTATACAACAAAAAGAGTTTATTATTTATAATTTCATAACTTTAGACTCGATTTCAACCGCGACAACGCTCAATGTTTATTGTAGAAACGCATATGCTTCCAATATGTTAATTTGAACCAAATTCATGACCCCATACCAAAACTTTGTAATACCTTTAAAGTCGATCTTAGTCTTTGTGAAACATCCCCCTGGAGTGTCAAGGTTTGACGGACGGATTTGACGGTGACCAAGCAAGAATTCATTGCGAAGTATTATTATTTTCTCTTTCTTTCTTCTGTAGGTTGTTTTCTGTCCATCGGTCATAGCAACCTCTTCCGTTTCAAGCACCCTGCCGAAGCCAGGAGATTAAGAAAGGAACTCAAATCCAAATCAATGAATGATCTGTCCCTCTATCGATCGATGGACAACCTCCTTGCGCCGCTGTCCTTCTCTCCATTTGGGTAAGCATCAACAAACAGAAACAAAATTAAGAAGTAATAGCCATGTAGTGACATAGAGAGCTTGTTCAGTGGTGATGGCACTCTTCATGTAAATAGTATTCTCTGTGGTTCTTCTGAAAACAAAGGGGCATTAAAGCTCTGTTCACACGTAACAATGAATGATCTCTTCATATATTGCTCAATGGACAACCTCCTTGCACTGTTGTCCTTGAATCAACAAACAGAAATATAAGAGCTTTGTTCACACATAAGCAGTAAACTGCATCAGAAACCTCAAAATATGAGCTAATATTACTTCTATAAAGAGATATCTCAAGTGTAAATATTCTCTCAGTAAATGTAAAAGCGATGTGGGCTTTATGAATTGACACTTGTGTATGCCTAGTCATAAAAAAGGATGTGCACAAAACCCAACTCTGACGCGCATCCTGTCCTGTTCTATCCTTTTATATTCTCTTCACACTTGTAAACCATGAACTAAAATAGTGCCGTGTAAAGTTTCATAAGTGATACTATACAAACTAGCTGTACATTATCTTTTTGGGGTGGAGGGGGGGGGGGGGGGGATTGAGCCCCTGTAAATGTGCCCTTCAACTGGGTGGTGTTTCATAAAGACTAAGATCAACTTGAAGTTGGACTTAATTATGGCAGGCCATTCATGCCACTGGTTGCTCCCACCATTGTTCTCTCAATTATGATCTTTAGATAATATTTTGTCCTTCAATAATGAACTATTAAAAAAGGGTAAATTCTGTAAATTTGTGACCACAATTTGTACGTCCCTTGAGAAACCAATCCAGGAATGGTTAGAGGAACTAGTGGCATGAACAGCCTGCCATAGTTAAATCCAAATTAAAGTCGATCTTAGTCTTTGTGAAACACCCCCCTTGTCACTTAATGTTGTGGGTGTAGTCATTGGTCATAGAGTAATATCAAAGTTGTGCAATAAATTGCTTTTAATAGTATAAATCCATGTGATCTTGAAATTACTTTTTTGCTTTGCTTGTTGAATAAACTATTTTTGCAGAAAAGTGACATCAAATATTCAGCTTTTTTCTTTTTTTAATTTCGGAAATGAACTTTCCTTCCATGTGTCGTTCACTATCCTAAATGTGTTCTATCTGTTTCAGTGTGGTATACAAATTGTCATATACTAGTAACTGTTTCTCACATTATGCAATGCACAGCTGTTCCTGCACTTCTAAAGATGGACTATTTAGGAAACAAAGCACATCATTTTTGTCATCCTCTTCATGCTGTTTGTTAATGTTTGTGAAAATATGTTCACACCCATAGTGTATATGTGATGATATACAGGTATGGAAACATGTTAAAGATCTATATTGTTTAATCGTCTCTGTTAAAAGTTGATATTATAATGATTAGTGTGAATTTGTATCTTTTTCTACGTCTTTTTTTATTTGTTATTGCCCAATGTCTTTATTTCTAACAGACTTTCTGCCTTCTACTCATCTGTTATTCTTATCTTTTCTCTCTTCTTGTTCACTTCCTCACATCTTTCTCTCTCTCTCTCTCTCTCTCGCTCTTTGAGCAATCTTTTTCTTTTCATTCCAAGATCTCTGTTTTCTTTTTCCTTTTTTAGATTTATCATATCCCCATATTTTAATTTTTCTTTTCATCCTTTTACCATTAATTTCTATGCCTTGTCATCCTTTAGTATTTCTCCTCAATAACTATTGAACCTCTTTAATTTTCAGCCTTGAAATTAGACAAAAGAACCAAGAAGAATGGAATAGACTAAACCTGAAGAGGTTAGAGTACCCCCTCTTTGTTTCACCGTCTGACGATCCACCCCACTCTTTGCTTATTATTTTCCATTGCACGATTCAGCTGGAATGCCTCAGCTACAGAATAGATTTGAGTTGGGGGCATTCACATATGTATTCAAATGAATGTGTAGCTCTTTATTTGACAGTGCTGGGCTGCCTTTCACATTAGCCCATTTTCTTAATGTTATCTAATTTAATGCATAAATCTTTCAGTTAAATTTTTCAGTGCCATGTTACAAAATATTTCATTCACTTGTATTTCAGTATTTGGGTGTGAATTTTATACATTTTGTGTTGTTTGTCCTACCTAGCAACTATTAATGATTGCAATTTGCATTCTGACTATTGATATACAATTATTACTCATAACAGTTGAATGCAGTAATTTGTAGCATGGCACTTTATTACAACAAAGATTTATGCATTAAATTTGATTACATTACAAAAATGGTCTTTTGGATTTCTGGAACTTGCACTTTACTGAACTTTATGATCACAGTTGCTGTGTCAGCTATCTTCTGGACATACTTAATTTCTCACTATTTCCAAACACAGCCTTCCATTTACATTTGAATACATATGTGAAATGCCATCTGTTTTGATTTGCTTTTAATTACAATATGTGTTTCATCAGCTGGTGTAATAATTTACGTGATTTCTGTGTCGAGCGATATTTGTGTTTTATTTTGCTGTTTAATGGGCTGAATTTTTTATGTTTGAAGGAAATATGACAGTCCGAGAGGAAGGTACTATTCAACTTTGGAAAATTCATGACAAATCAGATCAAAAAGTGACGAGATGGAAATTAGATAACAATGATAAGGAGGTCCTTTTATATAACTCCTATAATTTTATCAATGATTTTACTAAATTTATTTGTACTTTAAGTACAATAGCATCTTGATATGGTCTTAAATGAATACAAATTCCCCTTCATTTTTTAATCAAAACTTTAAGAGTTTAAGCTTTATTGGGTAAGGGTATTTTTTATCAAAATATATTAAATAATGCAACTATTATATTACGGTTACTTTCATACAGGTGAATAGTACCTTTAAAGGCTAAATAATCTTTTTCTTTTTTTCTGCAGTTGAGTTCAGTTTCTTTTAGCATGGTATGCAAAGAGATATAATCTCATATCGTGTATATGTGTTATGTGCCATCCATTTGAATGCCAGTGTAACCATGATTTCAAATCATTGTCTGTTACTTCACGCTTTTCATGTCTTATTATTTTAAGTTATTATTCAGTTTAAGTGTTTTTGTTGTTGTAAGTTTGTCTGTTGTTTTTTCAATGGTATCTGAATTATGTTTACAAGTACCTTATGATTCCTTTCAGTGTAAAGTTATCACATTTTAGAGGAGGTTTTACAAATTAAAAATTGCTGTGAGAAATGTCGTGTTCCATGGTTACCAATGTACTTTGAGACATTTTTAAAACATTGCAGATGAGCATATATGGCCATGACAAGTGTAAATCTCAGTTTATTTTTTGAGTTGTCATCTTGACATCAATATGATTGAAAATGCCCTTATTAGATTCTGTCAGTGAAATTAAATATTTGTCTGGAAATTTAACAATATTGATAAATTGTCATTACGGTACATGTAGTTGGAGGAACATGAATAATGTATTATAAGCTCAGTTAATAGTTTGTGCTGATGAACAAGACAAGATCATGATAAATTTGACCTTTAAAAAAAAATCATCCTCATGTAAATTTACTTGTCTTTTACAATTACTGTCGCACATTTTGCTGCTTTTCAATCAAACTAATCCATATTATACTAACACCACGCATGGTCAATTTCACATATATATGTACATGTACATATACCATGCCATGTATACCAGTACTTAAAATCATTTCGTTTTTGCATGTACATGTACAACTGACTCCTTGAAAGGTTACCAGATTTTTCTGGGGTCAGCCAAAAACTTGAAAGGAGAATTTTCAAGAGATACATGCATGTAGAGTACATATATCTTGTATTTATTATCATCTCTGAAAAAAAAGGGTTTACATGTGAGTATAAAAGTTACATTTTCACAAGAGGTCTAATTGTTTATGCATGATAGATCTGTTATAGGTTTCTTTCTTTTCATATTATCACATGATGATTACTTCTGTATTCTAAAGGTATTTTACCATATAAAGCTCCAGACAATTCAACTGAAGTCTTATGGACCAGCAGTACAATAGCAAGAGCCAGTACACATAATAGTAAATCATTTAGACCTGCTGTGGAACTTGCTTTCTAGAATATATTTTAAAGATGCCCAAGCTTGGGTACATAGAGGGCAGCACACTGAGCCAACAGGTATTACGCTCCTGTGCATACTAGTGTCCCTTTATGCGTACGTCCATACGGGAGAGTGATACCTGTTGGCTCAGTCATCGCCAAGTTGCCTACTTCACGAACGACTATACACCCAAGCTTGAGCATCTTTAAATATTTGATTCATTTCAAATGCTCCATATCGCAGATCTGAGATCCAGGTCCTTGAGGAGCAGCACAAGCAGCAGGAGGCAGCCCGGCTCCAGGAGCAAGAATCCCACGAGCGGAGCCTGGCCGAACGCATGACCACCCTGGACCGGCTGCGCGAGGAGGGGGAGACCGCCCAGCAGCACACGACGGAGGCCGAGCGGAGGCTGGAGCACGAGAGGCGGAGGCTGAAGCGGCAGAGCGTGGACATCATGCACCAGTTGGAGGAGTTCCAGAAGGAGAAGACGCGCCATCAGAGGGACATCGAGGAGCGGCTCAAGGAGCTGGAGAGCGAGAGAGCCTCCTTAGATCAGATCAGGGTCATGGTGGAGACACAGATGGAGAAGAGTAGGCAGGAGATGGAAGGTGAGAAAAATGGGACAACATTTATAGCAATATGTGAAAGACAGACAACCAGGAAGCTTTATGGGGGGAAGGGGGGGGGGTGTTTCACAAATATCCTAAATCAGACTTAACTTTAAGTTGGACTTAAAGATTATGGAGAGCTATTTGCAGCCTTAAAAAAAATATATTCAAAAGTGAAAATTCATTTTTTTAGAGTTTTTATAAATTCCACATTAAGAACATGAAATCTCCTTGATATTAGAAAAATATTTTCATAGATGCTAACAGCTTTCCATATTTGTTAAGTCCAACTTTCAGATAAGTTCAACTTAGGATCTTTGTGAAACACCCCCCTGGTCTTAGTGTTTTTCATTCCTTCTGTTCAGTTATCCAAGATGCCTTTCAGTCATTTGGTTTTTAACTGAAATTATTTTATTTTGCTGTTCTCCATGCATCATTATTTTTCAATATTATATTACCAAAAGAAGAAAAAAAATTGAATCGATATTCAATTTTGAGTGGGATATAAAAGCTCCTTTTAAGACAAAACCCCCAATGGCCTGCTGCCCTCAAACAGCTGCTACAGGATAATTAGTCCCCTTGACAACCAAACCTCTTGACATACATGAATCCCCAATGACAATTACATGTACCTCAAGGCAGTAGATGTAGGTTTTTTTTTTTTTTTAAGGGGAATTGTTTCAAGTGAGTATTTATCCTGGGTGAGTAATACATGTTCATAAGGGTTAATTGTTCAGGGATAGATGTCTGCATATGAAAAGTGTCTTACATGTCATATACCTGCAACTTATGCATGTACCTCTGTTATATCTTAGACTTATACAAATCATCATTTCATTTGTCATAACGGTTAATTGTTGAGGGATAGATGTTTGCATATGAAAAGAGCTGCATGTACATGTATGAAGACACGCGATCTCCCTTCCCCAAGTGTCTTACATTACATACATATTCCTGCAACTTATGCATGTACTTCTGTTATATCTTAGACTTCTACCAATCATCACTTCATATGCCTTGCACATTTTTGTTACCACTTTGCAGAGGATGTCTCTGCAGAGAAGGTCCGACTGTCTGCACTTGAACACAAGAGGGCAGGAGAGGTGTCCAAGGCCGTAGAAGAATTGGCGAAACAGAAGCTTGAGCTTGAGAGGCAGTTGGAGGAACATGAGAGGAGACACAGAGAGAATCTGAAATTGGTAGATGAGAAAGAGGCAGAGATGAAACAAGCCATGATGAAGGTTAGTATGCTCCTTCTTGCGCTTAAAGCCCCACTGCACTACTTATAGCTACTTGCACCCTCTGTATAGTAAACAATGCCTAATTGGTGCCTGTTGGTCTCCCATGATCCCCTTTTTCTTATGTTAGTTGAGAGCTGATTTGATGAGATAACCAACTGTCAGTGACCTTGCAGGGAGGTCTAATCCCCCTGGCCAAACTAGTACAGACAGGCTTTTAAGTTAGCTCTTGCTATTGCAACCTAATGCTTTGACGACGAGATTGTGATGATATGATCTTCTTTGTGCAGATAGCCATTAATTACTGATATGCATGTTAGATGTAAATGTGCCGTATATCATAGTATAGATAAACTGAGATACTCATAACATTTCCTCCCAGTTTCAGGAATGTTAAGAAAACCTACATATATTTATAGAAACACCATTGCTCATGGTACATTTATGCCTCTATACACAAACTCTGGATTTTCAGAGTGTCCTGTGTTCAAGAATGAAATGTACAGTAGTAATGAGCAACATATTATTCTTTGTCTAATTTAGCTCCAAGATGAGGTGTACACGAAGAAGGAGAATCTCCAGCAGGAGAGAGACGAGGAGCGTCACTTTCTCCAAGTGGAGAAGGAGAAGCTGGAGGCACTCCGAGCCAAGCAGGAGATTGCTCAGAAGATCTCCTCTCAGATGGACGACTCTGTCAAACAGAGACTAGCCAGAGAGAGCAGTGAGATTGCCAGAGCTAGGGATCAGTTTGAAAAGCTGAAACAGAGGCAGTTGGATGCCATTGAAGAGGAGGAGAAGAACATTCAGTCCAGGGCAGAGTTCCTCGTCGGACAAATTTGGGAGAAGAGATCACGACTGGAGAGTGAAAAGACAGAGTTGGACGCCAGGGAAAGGGAAGGGCGGCAGAGGCTGGATAATGATTTGTTTACAAGTGTTGAAGAGGAGGAACTACTGAAGAGGTCTTTGAAAGAAGTCAGCAAGAGGAGAAAAGCAGTATTGGAGGAACGGGACTCTTTGGACGATGAGGAGGAGAAAGTGGAGAAGCTGATTCAAGAGGAGTTTGTGGTCCTCGAGGAACAGAAGCAGAAGGACGAGAGGCTGTTAAAGGACGAGTGGAAGAGCCTTCTCCAGATCGAGGCTGCGAACCTGGAGTTCATCGAGCAGGAGGTGGTGAACAGGACAATGGGTTGGGAAAAGCAAAAGACCAAACTGACCAACATGGAGAAACAGCTCAAGAACTACCATCAGCAGCAGAATGACCTGAGCAACCAACAGCAGGCTGCAGAGGGGAAGCTGGAAGTCAACAGGACAACCATCAAGGACGAGTTCCATCAGGTGGAGCATGGGCTCCAGGAGGAGATCGGCCAGCTGGAGCAGAGGATCATCGAGATCGACTCACAGGATGCAGGAGGGGCGGCCATCAAGGACCAGAAGGTCAGGGTGGACAGCATGGAGCACAAACAGGCAGAGTTCCTGGGGAACTACCAGGAGAAGCTCAATTCCACTGAGGTAGAACTGTCTAGGGTCTTAGAGGAGCTCACCAAGGAGAGAGCAAAGGTAGATGAACTCAACCAGACAGGTAGCTTCATGGAAGGACAGTTCAGAGAGGAGCAGAAGAAACTCAACTCAAAACTAGAGGTACATTTCATTTGTTGAGAGCCAAAGGGCATTACCGCTATGTCGATTGTTAAATTACATTTGGTAACACTCTTTTGGCTCCAAACAGGCAATTTGTAAGTTGATATTTATGTTTATGCAATCATATTTACCCACAGTAAAGAAATAAATGTAATTCTTGCATGTAATTAGCCATCTAAACACTACCTGTCAAAGTTGTGTGAAGATATAAAATACTCTCTACATCCTCATTTCAGAATTACATTTATGCACCTTTTAAATAGTCAATCTTGATATGTATGTATGTAGTCATTAATACAATTTTTCTTTCTTTTGACATGTATTATGATTGTTCATAAAATTGTGTTGTATGAAGCTCTTTGATGCTCTTGTATAGAACTGATTTGGCAATTTCTTTCTTTCTGTCATTCCTGTCAAAGTTGTGTAAAGATATGAAATACTCTCTACATCCTCATTTCAGAATAACATTTATGCACCTTTTAAATAGTCAATCTTGATAAATATGTAGTCATTAATAACATTTTTTTTTCTTTTGTGATTAGAAATGTTCATAAAATTATGTTGTATGATGCTCTTTGATGATGAACTTACTCTGTTCACATTGATGTGTATTGTAATTTGTAGGTTTATTTGCATTTTGTTGTTTTGTTTAATAATGTTATTGTTTATCATTGTATTTTGTTTGTTATAGCGCTTAGAGACTTTGATGGTAAGCTTAACGGTGCATATAAAGATAAGCACCATTTTTATTATTATTATTAACTGGTCAGCAACTTTTTTCTTTGTGTCATGTTTTACCCCTGAAGAGTGTCCAACTCCTTGAGGAGCAGATGCAGCAGGCCGAACAGGAACTGGTGAAGAGAAGAGAGAACTTTGAAGAGGAGAGGAAGAGGGAGTTGGGGAGGATAGAGGAGGAGAAGAGCAAACTTAGTGACCTTGAAAATCAAGAAAGGTAACATTCGGTCCCTCCTGAAATTCATTATATTTGAATGGTGGTGGTGGTGGTGGTGGTGGTGGTGGTGGTGGTGGTGGTGGTGGTGGTGGTGGTGGTGGTGGTGGTGGTGGTGGTGGTGGTGGTGGTGGTGGTGGTGGTGGTGGTGGTGGTGGTGGTGGTGGTGGTGGTGGTGGTGGTGGGTGTGGTGGTGGTGGTGGTGGTGGTGGTGGTGGTGGTGGTGGTGGTGGTGGTGGTGGTGGTGGTGGTGGTGGTGGTGGTGGTGGTGGAGAAAATATTACTGATAATAATGACAGTAGGAAAAAAAATGATTACAATTTTTTTTTTTTTATTTATTATTATATCAAATATGCATGCTTGTAGATGAGATGTATGATAATATTTTGTTTGATTACCACTACTGTTGCTTATAACGACAACAAAAGAGCTTAGATATAACTTGTGATTTTCTTTGATAATTGACAGAATAAATCGCCTAGTGGAGGAGGAGGTGAAGAAAAGACTCCTGGAAGAAAAGATGGAACGGGAGAATGCTGTCCTGGTGGAGAAGGAGAGCGAGAAGATAGAAAGAGAACGTCAGATGACAGCTATAAGGGTGGCACATGAGAAAGAGATGAAAGAAATGAGACATCAGCTAGCGATGAGGTAGGTCATGAGAGATAGAGAGAGAGAGAGAGAGATGGAACGGGAGAATGAGGTAGATGATGTGAGAGAGAGAATGGGGGGGGGGGGGGGAAATACCGATAGGCAGAGGCAGCGAGAGAGAGAGAGATGGAATGGGAGAAAGAGGTGGATGATGTGTGAGAGAGAGAGAGAGAGAGGGAGAAAGAGATACTGATAGACAGATACAGAAAGAGAGAGAGAGAGAGGAAAAAAGAATATATCAGTCATTGTATTTACAATGAAGGCCTGATTTAGAAAGTAGTTCTGGAGAGAGATGAAATTTCAGCCACAAATGAAAAAAAATTGGTAGAGGTTTTATAGGTGAACAATATTAAAGATTTTTTTATATAAATGTAATGCTTCCTGGGAGAAATTTCAATAGTTTAAACATATTTGTGGCTTACACCCAGTAAATAAGATTGATTGATCGATCTGTAATTGAAAAACAAGGCGGAAAAAATCTTGGAACCAGCAGGATTTGAACCTGCCATCTACTGCCTGCCGGGCAGCGACTCTACCACCAGGCCATCACTGGTCCATGGCACAGTCACGATGAATTAGCAGATCGATCAATCGATCTTATTTACTGGGTGTAAGCCACAAACATGTTTAAACTATTGAAATTTCTCCCAGGAAGCATTACATTTATAAAAGTTATTGTCCTATGGTGGACTAATGAATATTAATAAGTCAGAATGAATCAGGAGAGCTTGGGTATTTGTTTTCTAGTTCATCGTTCATCAATATTTTACAGGCTGCAACGCAGGTAATAATGAAAAATTATTGCCTATAAATTTGTCTTTTCCCTTCAATAGGAGTCATTCCTTGGCTGACTTGAGGACATCAAGGCTGTCTCTGGTAAGTTGTTAATACTGTGCCACAAATTGAAATTACCAGGGGAGTGTTTCACAAAGACTAAGAACAACTTCAAGTTGGACTTAGCTATGGCAGGCCGTTCATGCCACTGTTTTTTTTCTCACCATTATGATCTTTAGATAATATTTTTTCCTTAATTATCAAAAAATGCAAATTCTGTAGATATGTGACCATGATTTGTAAGTCCATTGAGAACCCGATGCCAGTAAATGGTGAGAGCAAACAGTGGCATGAACGGCCTGTCATAGTTAAGTCCAACTTAAAGTCGATCTCAGTCTTTGTGAAACACCCCCCAGAACTGTGTAATTGTCGCGTCACAAGCTATTTTGCATTGGTCATCGCGATTAAAGCAATGTTTGCTGATGTCAAACTTCTTGATTCTTGATCATGCTTTTACCATTTTAAGGTGTATTTTGAAGTATTACTTTTTGGTGAGTTCTTAAACTTGTAGCCAGTCGCCTTACTTCAGAAGTCAGAAAAAAGAATATCAGCAAGGATGGTCCATGAAGAAAGATCAAGTAAACGATAGAATTAATATTAAAAAACAATTGATCAATTAATCACTCAATCAAAAGCCCAGCTTTAGAGTTTAAACGTGGAACATTATCTGCAATTAAACTCAATCTAAAAATGTCCTGTTTTTCTTCAATTATGGAAAATGATACATGTTCTATCATGATTTTCTTTCACCTGCAAAACCCTCACCTTGGCTGGTATGAGCCAGTACTAATATCCATTCTTGTCCAGTCTTGGTTTTGCACCATGTCACAAATGGCTCTTGCTCACTGAAGAATAACATATTGTCAGCTATTCTGGTATCATTTGATAGCACAGACCCTCAGCTGTTGACAGGTCTGACAATTTCCTGAAAACAACTTGAAATATTTATTTGGGGAGACTTTTTTCCAATTATATTTGTTTTGTGATGCACTGTAAACTTCTTGTCATGAACACAATCACTCTTTATTTTATTTTGCTTTTTTATGTTCATAGAATGCCAATGCAGATAACAGTCCAGAGGATACACAAAGGAGGATTTCAGTAAGTGTGATTTAACCCTTTGAATCCAATTCAGTTTCGATATAACAGGCATCTTCTGTAGACCCTAGCCTGAGTTATCTAAGATTGACTTTTTAGGGGGGTAATCTGTGATAGTTGCCATGACATGAACGATGCCATACACGGTCTATTTTTGACTGTGTATTAATTAGGAATACATGTATTTAACTTAGAATTTTCCTAGATAAGGGCAAATCACTTGTACATGCATACCCAATAATCTGCCTGTTGGCTGATCTTAGTACGTTTTCTGAGTAGTTACGAATTACAGGGTGCTGTAATGGCTAACTACGTTTCACTAATATTTAAGATTCCTCTTAAATATTTCATTAGTCTTTCCAATATTTGCTTTAACTATGCACAAGTCATGAAGAAAAATCAAAGCTAAAACAAGAAATACTTTGAAGTGGATTGTACATGTATCGGGTTGGAAAGCCTATGATTTCATTCAGTAATTTGGTCTGTCCATTCAGGAGGCCCTTGTGTTGGGGGGGGGGGGGGGCACCACTCTTTAAAAAGTGGATGACATGCAACAAACAAGGCCATCGATTGAGGAGAGATTTAAAAATGGAAATATCTCCTTTTTGCATTAGCCCTCCATTTCTCCCTCTGTTTTGTTTTTTCTTCGTGTTTTTATGATTCAATTTTAGTGAGCTACTAATTCACTTTGTCTGAATCACCTTCTGTTTTCTCCTCTCCAGAATCTAACTTTCATTGAGACGCCCCACACTGCGGCCCTTGAGAACCCCATTCAGATCACCCTCCCAAGATTCATGCAGAGAGGCCATGGATGGGACTCCTACTTCGTCTTTGAACTCCATGTGAGTATTCAAGGGAGGGGTTATAATAATAATTATATATGCTTATATAGCGCCTAACACTTACTTTATCAGAAGTCTCTAAGCGCTCTACAATAATGCGGCATAATTACCCTGGCTTTAGCAGCTGTCGTTTCAAGGAATAAATTCCTACCAGGTCCCCATTTACTTCACCTAGGTGGAGTGCAGCACAATGTGGATGAATTTCTTGCTGAAGGAAGTTAACGTCCTGGAATGGGATTTGAACTCATGACTTTATGATTGAAAGACGATGGGGATTAGTTAAATGATGATTGATGAGATTCCCTTTGCATATTAAAATGCATGAAAAATTTAGAAGCACTACATACTGTATAAAGCACTCTATGTATGTTTATTGTAATGGTGTTTGTTATTCAGGTTCACTTTCATTGACAAAAATGACAAATCTTTAGGATGAGAGACCCCGTATAAATGAATTACATTTTGATTCCTTGCATATGCACAATGTTCATATGAACATGCCCAAAATGAACAAACATCAATCTTTACCATTTAAACAAATGTGTTATGATCTCTCCTTCACATTTTAGCTGAAAGTCTTAAATGAGTCATGGATCGTGTTCAGAAGATACAGGAGATTCAGGGAGCTTCATGATTACATGAGGAGGAAATATAAAGAGGTAAAATTAGGTTTGAAGTAGTATCATTATTATCTAGGAACCAATTTGTGTACATTGTAATTGATTCTTTTCATTTTACTCACGATTAGCATGATTATATTTTTCATCTTTTCATAATACAACTGTAGTAGAACTTTATAGAAACTTTAATGGAAATGATTCTCAATCTGTAAAGATCTGTCCTGTGTTTTCTTCCTGTAATAGTGGAAGCAAAAAAAGAAAGTCATGTTAGACAAGTGCCTAGTATCCTTATCTTCATCAGGATTAAAATTGTATTTCTCTTCATAGTTTATCTGTTCATGTATCATGTATTATACAAATAATACACAGCAGTGTGGGCATTAGTAAGAATTACCCACACAAGGTACCTTTGGCACAGTCTAACATGAGGGTGTTTGGACTGTTTTGAAGGTACTGAGTGAGGGTAATTTTTTACTAATGCCAGAACAAAATGATGTGTATTATGTTTTATTTGTTTTATAAAATTATGTTTTATTACATGATTTTACTAATGAACGGTCATTATCCAAATTACGTGTTAGGCAAAAAAAAATGCCTGGTCACGTGTACGCTTTCAACCAATCATTTGATTAGGATCCACGTCATCATCTTATAACATGTAATGTTGTAACCAACTCCACAACACAAAGGCTAACCCCACAACACAAATGCTAACCCTGTGTATTAAACTTCACTGATATGTTAAAATTGATTTTCTTCCCTCTATAGGTGAATGCCTTACAGTTTCCGCCTCGTCGTCTCTTCGGTAACAAATCTGAGAGAGTGGTGCTAAGAAGAAGGATGGAGCTGGAGGTAAGTCGCCAAAGAAAATGATTATGAAATCGTGTACCACATTATCATTCTACTGTACTCCCATTAAATGCTGCCATGAATGTTTATATATCAGAGACTATAGACAAGTACGTTATGTGGAGAAGGAGTTATATTGAATGAGTTATAAATAAAAAAATTAATTGTTAACAACTTAATTTCTATATTATTGATACCAAAATCAATTTACCATGTGTCAGTACAGGTATTATTATCCCCTCACCGACAAAGTCGGAGGGGATATAGTAACGCTGCCATCGGTCCTTTCGTGTGTCCGTGCGTCCGTAACAAATTTGGTTTCCGATCGATAACTTCAGTAATGTTTGACGGATTTTAATGAAATTTGATATGAAGGTACATGATATCAAAACACAGCCTAAGTTGAATTTCCGAGTATGTAGGTCAAAGGTCATAGCTCATTAAATATACGAATCTGGTTTCCATTTGATAACTCGAGTAATGTTTGACAAATTTTAATGAAATTTGATATGAAGGTACATGGTATAAAAATACATGTACAGCCTAAGTTTGATTTCTGAGTATGTACATGTAGGTCAAAGGTGAAAGGTAATAGCTCATTAAATATGCAAAAACACCTAATTATATAAGTGAAAATGTGGTTAACTTCCTTGCCTAGTAATATAATAGTATAGTCCAATGGAGGTAACTTGTTCTGACGTATATACCTGTAGGCCATTTGTACCTTGCGAGGGGATGCTACGCTTTGCGTTGACTTGTTCAAGCATATGTTGCTGCGTTACTTTGGTATTAGTTCTTGCATGTTTTCAAAGATAAGAGATCTAACTTAATAATTAGTGTACATGTATGCATTTTTTTTCTTCTTCAGACAATAAAAGTATCCTGTACACTGTTTTTAGTCTGAAATAAGGAGCAGTACTTTAGAATGTTGAGAGATTTGCCACTTGCATTATTTAAAAAGAACTTTACCTTTCCTTACCTTTAAATTTGGACCATTTTTTTCATGAATTCTGTTTTCAGAGATATCTCCAGAATCTCATGCACGTGTGTATGAAGATCCCCAAGTGCCCCATCGCGCCGGGTCCGGGTCGCGTCCTTTCCAAGCAGGTCGTCTGCGAGTGGTCGCCGTTCTTCCGCAAGGGTGCCTTCGACATCACTAAGTATGGCACCGGATGATGAGGGTGGGTGAACAACCCTGATAGAACAGTATAGAAATCTGAACAGAACTTGCCAAAAAATTATGAATTAAACGAGTCCTACGACAAGATGTTGCCTGTGTTCGCTGATCGGCGCTTCAGGAATGTATGCCTCGCTTTTATCCTTGCCAATTTCGCTGTGAAGAATGTAACCGAAATGAGATGATTCAAGAGAGATTTTGATAACTTTTTTTTTTTTTGTGGTCACTGAAGTTGACTCAATTGTGTCCATGTGTATAATTATGACTCCAGGGAGGCGTTTCACAAAGCCTTTTATCAATGACAATTGACAAAAATCAGTGACAAATCTGCTGATAACCAGTCAGAAGCAAGGATTTCAGTAGCTTATGACAAAAACTGTCATTTGTCACTGATGATAAGTTTTGTGAAACACCCCCCCCCCCCCCCCTGTAAGATGTGACCTCTGTGACTTACAGTTCTTACCCACTGTATGTCGATCAAGTCGATCAAGGTACCCCGGTACTATAAAATTGAAAAATACTTTTCCAGTAAGACGTAGAGGAACTGAAACTTTCAACACCTATGAGAGCAAATCACAAGAATGCATAAATGCTATTAAAATCTGTATGATTTGATAATGACCAAACTGTAATAAGTGAGTATGAAAGCTACTTAATTGCTAGTTATTAAATCGATGCCTCTCAGGTTCTATTTTCATTACATGCAGAAATATACTTCGTAATCATCTTTCATGTTTTTAAGGCTTTTACTTGTTCACAAGTTGAAAGTCCTTGTGCAAAATGTAATCATGGTCACTATTCAAAATCCATTTGTCTTCTCAAGTAATGATTTTGATTTGATTTGATTTGATTTTATTTATTCATCATCAATAACATCAGTGATTAAACATTTGAATACATCGTGAATGGTACATGTTCATAAATGAATATTATAGATCATATTAAAGAAAAACCTAACAAAGTATTGATATGCTAGACATATGTCTTTTCTCATAGAATATAGAAGGTGATGAAAAGGAGCCAAATAATAGCACATGTGCTAGTCGAGTCTGGCCCCTGTTCTTAGCACACACTTGGCAAAAATAAATATATCATTATCAAAAAATAAAACTTGACAGTAGAAGTATACATGTTGAGTAATACCGTAGCACAATTTCTACACTCCAAATATAATTATGAAGAGGATATACCAGGTTAAAAAGTCATAGATACATGTATCTACAGATTATTTATACAAAAAATTGCATTTTTTTGACAAAAAAAAAACAACAAAAATGTAATATGGAGATTATTTACAATATATACATGTGTACTTGCATAATTCAATCACTTATTCATCAAGTAATCGTTGAGATGTTTACGAAAAGTGTTTCTAGACCCTTTGTTTTTGATTTCATCGGGAAGTTCATTCCATAATCGGGTTCCTACACAAGTTACTGAAAATTTGCCTTGTGTTGTTTTATACAGTGGTATACGTAGATGGCCCTTTTCTCTTTTTCTTGTATTGTATCTATGCTCAATTTTATCACAATAATCCGTCAAACAGTGAGGTAAATTATTATGTACTAGGTCATACATAAATGTACATAGAGACAACTCATAGAACTTGTTAATATCTAAGATTTTCAATTCGTAAAACAATGGTGCTGAACGACTCATAAAATGGCTAAATGTGATTGTCCGTATGGCCATCTTCTGTGTATACAGTATGCAATTTAAGTGAGACTTGTAAGTGCTCCCCCACACTTCAATTCCGTATGATATATGAGGTTGAATAAAGGTTTTATACAACAACACTAGGATATTTCTAGGCACAAAATGCCGTAAGCGGAAGAGGATTCCTACTTTTTGTCTGATGCATTTATTAACCATTTGTATGTGGGGTTTCCAAGTCAAGTGTTTATCAATCTTTATCCCAACAAAGAGCGAAGAATCAACTTCTATTATTTCAGCTTCTGATATAGCCAGTTGCCCTTGAACATTAATCTGCCGTCTCTGGTTTCTTATTAGCATATAACTCGTCTTTTGTAAATTAATTGTCAGTTTATTAGCATTACACCAGTCTGAAACAATTTGAAGATTTGTGTTCACTTCAGTCATATCAATTTCTTTTTGCCCTTCAGGAAATGTATGGAATAAGTTTGAGTCATCCGCAAAGAGTCGAAAGTTAAAGTAACGTGTAGCAAATGGCATATCATTAATATAAAGTAGGAAAAGCGTTGGGCCTAGGACAGAGCCTTGCGGTACACCACATGTTAAAGGCAGCATGGGAGATGTTACATTTCCGTACTGTACAAATTGAAATCTTCTATAAAAATAGTCCTTAAACCACTGTAATGCTATTCCTCGTATTCCATAGTGTGAAAGTTTGCTGTATAAAATATCATGATTAATTGTATCAAATGCTTTCTTAAAGTCTACAAATATCCCAAGTGTGATTCTTCCCTCATCCATTGAATTCCTCAAAGTGTTAACTAAATTTATCATTGACAATTTTGTACTGTATTTTTTACGGAAGCCATACTGGTGCTCATATAATACATGATTTTTTTCAAGAAAGTCAAGAAGCCTATTATTTACAATTTTTTCAAAAACCTTCCCAAGAACAGGTAATACTGAAATAGGTCTATAATTTCCTGCTTCATCTTTAGGTCCTTTCTTATAAACAGGTGTCACTTTTGCTATTTTAAAGGCATCTGGGAATATCTATTCAAATGTGTCTAGTCACCTAGATCATACGATGTGAGGAAACATATTTTTTTAACAAACTATAAATGTCAGTGTTGTGATTAATCCTCGTTACTATTAAGAGAAACGATTCTTCTTTCAAGTATCGGTATAATTTCCTTTTGGAATTCCTGCTCTCGAATGACAGGTAATACATGCCCTACTGTGATAACAAAAATTCTAATTTTTGAACCTAGTGATTTATACCTCGAAAGCAAGATAAAGATATGTCAACGGTTCCCGGTAAAGTATGAATAATTTTTTTCTTACCTTTTTCATGAAATGATTGTATCATATGGTTTATTATTGATTGAATAGTTTATCTTATTGATCTATCTCTATGACTCTTTAGATTGATCCATAAAGATCTGAGAAGATATAAACTTTATTTATCAGGAATAAACCACATTGTCACAATCATTTCGTGAAAAGAGATTAAAAAATAAAATTCAACTTTATTGGGAACAGCGTATATACTATGTGATGTGTGAGGCAAAATATGATAGAGTATTTTATATTCAAACATGCATGTAAATAAATGTATGCATTCATATGCATCAATAATGGAATTTCCAGTTCGGTTAGATTTGCTTCTTAAAGCCACCATAAACCCGATGACCTGACTATTACGACAGTGTTGTAAAAAGTAGAAAAGGATTAAAAGTAGAATTTCAAAGGATATAAATTCTTCTGAAACATAGGCCAAATTATTATGTAATACTGCATAGAAATACTAAAATATTATGTTGACAATTCTTTAACATTCAAAGCACTGTGCAGCTTTTTTACTATTGATAAATGTGGCTAATACTTTTAAAACCTTGTTGATTTGATGGAATTGCAAAGACTAAGACGATCATGTTTGATGACAATCTCTTGCATGAATGCCTATTTTTATTTGAGTAGCCATGTGAAGTTGCTAGTCTCTAGAAATATATTTGCAATAGTCATTAAACATTTGCAGCCTTTGGAAGGAGCTCAGCGAAATATATGAAATGCAGGTAGGCAATAGTGGGTCATGTGTAATAATTTACAAAACAGAATGGAATTAGTTTGAATTATTCAATGCTTTTTAATAATGTGCTAGAAACGTGTGTGCTAGTCGAATGCACCACCCTATCATTTTAAATCAAAATTAGAACTGAGTTGCAAAGGCTTTTGTTTTAAATAAATATAATAGGCACTGATATTAGAGGTAAACTTTATTTGATGTGTAAATGTATTTTCTCACCCTGTGTGCTTAGTAGCTTTTATTCATTTATTTTATTTTTGATGTGTTTCAATTCAATTTCAATTTCATTTATTTGTTTGCAAATTTCATCCATGTTGATGATCATGGAAATGGAGAAATTGGTCTGTGACCAAGACTTTTACCTCTCATCCTCTCATCATTTAAAAATCATGTTCCATTTCTTTCAAATAAAAATTTAAAATATCATGATATAGTGAATTTCAGAAGAAAAACAGTGTATTTAAGGAAAGATGTTTTCAAAAGTCTTTTACAGTTGTCTGATCACACAAATAACATTGAACACTAGTTAAATGATAGAAATTATCATGGCTTTTTTCTCTGAACAACTAGATGCATGAAGGAAAACAGATTTCATGAAATGTATAACCTTGAGTGATACTATAAGGTTAGGGCCATATTGTTTCTTATTACACTATGATTTCAGGTAAGAATAGATAGCTAGCTCATTCTTCATTTTTATGTGCATTCTTTATTTTGTAAATGCTGTTAATCATATTTGCTGCAATCTAATTTATTTTGAGGATGTTGTAGTTGTCTTTAGCTACATGCAGTTATAACATTGTTTAAAGTTCAGTACTGGGTCTCTATGGAGAAGGCTCATATGGAGTTCTTTTATTTTTCTTTTAATTTCAGGGGATACATTTCCCTATCTTATACCACATCATCTGCATTTTAAAGTCATTTTTCTGCTCATTCACTTGAAGATCATTCAAAGTGTGAAAACATAATACTTTTCATCACATTGTCGTCATTGTAGATTCTATTCTCGTCTTCACAATCAAGAAGTTATTTACCTCAAAAATTACCATGTACACGTATGTCAAAAGTTTGGAATTTTTTTTTCTTCAAAATTACATCAGGCATGTTATGTATTTCTAAGTCAATCATTGTACACCATTTCCCCTGCCTGGGAAAATCTCATTATTTCAACATTTTGCAAGTTTACAGATTTCGGTTTTTCTTTGTGTTTTGCTTTTGCTAGTGATATCTTGAGTTAGGATATAAATTTCTATGTACATGTAAGTGCAATATAGATTTTACTTTAATGTGGCTTAACTTAAGATGGTTTAGTTGCTTTGTAATGTATTAAGATAGATAGCATTGCTACCTACCAACTTTATCCACTGAACAGGATTATGTTCCCCAAGTTGGTATAAATGTCATTATTCACTGACGTTTTTTACTACTTGATTCTAGCTACTGAATCATAAAGAATTGATTTTATTTTGGAATTACTTTAGGCTGTGCTAGAAAAATAAATCTTGTCCCTCACAATAATTATGAAGACATCTTCATGTTGATATATCTCTGTATTTATCTTTAATGCCATATTAAAATAACTACTTAAGAATGTATATACAGTAAGTTTACCATGTACATAGCTTGTAAATAATGTATATTTAAATGTCTTTCTATTTTCTTAACTTCAAGCTACATAGAAATATAATGCATGTGGTATTTCACATGGACCCTTATTCATAAAATCTGACTTGGACTAGTTATTATACTAATGATTTACTGAGTTAGTGAACAACTAGCTTTGAAGGTTTGTATGACTAATAGTCCAGGAAATTAAAAACATCTTACAGGGACAAGTTTAATCATTAGGATAAGTATGTTGCTTATCTAAAAGTATGAAAATACATGGAGATCATGTGACTTTAATATACACATTTTTAACTCTTATAAGAAACATTGAAAGTTGCCTTTAAAAAACAAAATTAGAAAATAATTTAAGAACATGACTAAGCTGATTGTATTGAGAGATAGTGGGCTTCTTGTACTTTTTCGTCATTTTAAACTAGTATTCAATCAGTCAGCGAATGTTTTCATGTGTATTGACAGTAATGGGTACTTACCACCAAAATAAAATACTTATCACCAAAAAATATAAATAATTGATTTCTTCTTTCCAGCTAGAATGTATAAAATCAATCACACCCACAAAAGAAAAATACCTGTAATTTTACAGGTTTATGAAACTCGATGTTGTACTTGGGAAGTACGGCCCTATTGCAGGGCATACAGATGCAATGACTAAAATAACTACGGTAGTCTAGTTGTTTTACTATTTATTGAGATAGAACTTTCAATTTCTGATATTTCTGTATACAATCTAAATTTGAAGCTCATATTTCAAATGCAGTAATGGAACCACTCAACAAACAGAGCAGAATATTTTTGGTGATAGGCTCTTTCAAATGTAATGAAGAAAGGTTGCCTACAGGGAAAAAAAGTGTACAGATAATGCATGTTCTGAAGGTGCATGTATATGTATTATAACTTTATCATTGAAGAGATGCCATATTTTCCAATCTGCTGTTATCTTGTTCCTCAAAACAAACAAAAAGCCATTTTTCTATTGAAGATTTTCAGACATGATGCTATTTTGTATGACTGGAAATAGTATTTCTAAGAGATGTATTTATTGTCCATATTTTTCCTTTCCTTTGTTCATGATGAGCTTTCAATATTTTCAGTGTAATCTTGTATTGTTGTATCATGCTGGGAGGCTGTCCCAAAATAGTTGCCTCATTTCATCCTTCTAATTTATTGACAAAAAGGTGAGGATTGCAACTTTGTTTTGCATGACTCGGATGAAGTATCTAACTTTGAAGGGTCAAATGTCATAGGTCAAATAGGGTGACTATTTGAGGACTGGTCCCAGACAATTCACAAATTACAATCATGAGCATTTGATGAAAATAAATCATTTTTCTATACTTCAAGTTATGTCTGTTTGTATTCTCATTCATTGTGTCAGTGTCCCTCTCTCTCTCTCTCTCTCTCTCTCTCCCTCTCCCTTTTTCTCTAACAAATCAATTCTATATGAATCAGAAGAAATATATCATGGATGGGTGAAATGGTACATACTGGCCTATCTATAGGAAGGTTTGATATGTAAACTTTAAAAAACAATAGGCAATCTTCAATATAATAAGACCATATTGTTTGAAACTATCAATTTGAAAGTGAACTGTAAAAGAGCTCAACAATGCATGTATAATTTGTATATCATTTTTACTACAAATGTGCGAATGCTAAGCAATTAATATGCATACGGTTTGTGCAGAAGGGATGGGCATTTTTAATAACTGCAACAAAAAAAATGTTGTCCATTCTATATAACTCAAGTTATTTCACTAGGCGTTGTGGCGTGCGCCTGTAATCCAGCTAACAGTGGAAGTTACAAACTGATTCAGACGAGGACGCAGGATCGAAACTGAGTCAAGTCTTTCGGATGTAAAAACCCAATAACCACACACAGATCGGACGGGAAGGAAGCTATGACCCTTGATATCATTAAAACTCGGAAGAATTTTTCTTTCATATTCTTCAATTTTGTTTTGTTTATATTGATCAATAGTGAAGTTCACTTTTAATTTTCACATTCTTTTACGATCGAGTATAAATAGTTTTTTTCATGTAGTTTATCAAACATCAAGCAAAGCGGACACTTTCTTGAATTTAGCAATTGCCATACCTCCATACCTGCTTATTTTACTGTTATATAGAATTGATAGCAACTTGTTGTCACAGTTAATGAAAAGCTCACCCCGCCGTACGAATGTATGCATATTTACTATCAACATTTGCATGTTTGTCAAATTACAAAGGCTAGTTTACAAATAAGAACTATTATGGTGATTAAAATATTCAAATTTATGCTGACGTATATCCCAACGTTATGCTGATGTATATCCCAACGTTTCCGAGAGTAAACTTTTCAGTAACTGTACACAAAATATACAACTGGAAACAATATAAACATAGGTTCACAATTCAGGTTATAGATGATAAAAGTTCTGCTCACATCTAGAGCTAGAGAGGCATGATGAGATCAAAGTAATTCGAAGTTTCTTTGCGCTTTCTGACATTGATTGCCAACGCGGTTCCCAATAGGACATAGAGGAAAGGGTTCCTCTGGAAAGTGGTATACACATGAATGTAGATGGTTATACCACTCTGAAGGGTAGCATATACGCATTAGGTTAGATCAGTATACCACAGACAGCGTCTACATATGTATTCAAATCCATTCTCTTTCATTGATCACATACCCAAGAATTGAAAGTTTGTCATATCTAACTTTATAATTATCTATCCTAACTATCTAAATGTCATATCAAGAATTGAACGTTTGTCATATCTAACTTCCCAAAACTATGCAGAGCCATCTTATGCACCCACCAATGGCACTTTTTCCGGGTAATGTAGAATTTAAACCATTCTCTTGTAACAGGTACTAAAGGAACCCACCCCTTCTGTGCGACTAATGCATATTCATTTAATGTATTTGCATGTTTTTTTAAACTATAGCTACAAACCAAAACTACTGAATAAGTATTGTTATTCTAATTGAAACATTCAAATTCCTGATAATGTATTTGCAAACGTTTCTAAAAGGTGTTATTGCGTATTAACTGTAACATAAAATTACTGTCAATTGTATACGGCTCGAAAAACATGCTACAGGGAGGGAGGGACGGCAACAGCTTGATTTTGAGAACCAGAGAAAGTTTCCTAAAGAAGTTTAAACTTTGTTAAATTAACTCATTAGAATCTAGGAATTGTGATCTTGCCAACAAATTAATAAACTTTTTTGATGAGATATTTAAAACTGTTTAAATTTGATCATTGAAGAATGAAATCATTGATAGATAGATAGATTCCTCATATATAATATGCCAATATTTCAAAATATGTATGTTTGTATTCCAATATATTTTCTTCGTCTACTCCTAAAACCACATTTCTTTGTATATGCGTCTGGCTTAGTGCCTATGACTTGTGGGATAGGGACTTTCTCGGTACATTTCATCTGCTGAGAGCCAGAAGGGCGTTCAACCTTAGGAAAGGTTCTACAAGGTCACAATGCCTCTCGCTAGGTCATATAGACTTTGCAGATTATTTTCATCTTGGAAGAAATGCGTGTCTACCTTCATTTATATAGTATTCAGCTGCACATTTTGTGTACAGTTACAGAAAAAAAATTCACCCCAGGGAAACGTTTGCATATTCGTGACAAGAATTTGCATATTGAATTAAAATTACAAAGAAACATCCTCTCTCCCACCTTCATCTCGAACCACGTCCGTTTTATCATTTGTGTGTAGTTCATTCATTGATCAGGCGTATTCAGGCGCTTCTTTCTCATTGTTAAAAGCACGATTGAACACATACTTTCTTCTATACCTTCGTCTATACTTTTAAACTCTTATGTCAAAATCTAATCATTTGCATTCTTTCTTTCTTTCATGTAGTGTTAAATCAACCCTTTCTAGTCATCGTCTCATCTCTTCATTCACCAATCACTCTTTTTGTTCCATCCTTCTTTAATCCATCCTGGCCTTAATCTTCTTCCATAATTGTATATTTTCCTCCCTTTTCGTCAGTGGGATTTCAGGGGGAGGTACACATCTAGTGTGTGCTCCGGCCACTCCTTTAAAATCCCTTTTTTTTTTAGGTAAATAGAAAATGTGCCTCCCCCACCTAAAAAAGTAAATTATATTGCAACCTCTGCGTTTCCAAGGAAGGTCATTTTCCAGGAACCCCCATTTTTTGTATCAAGGAGCTCCTTAAGGTAGGGCAATATCCTCATTTATATGTTCCATTATACAATATATCTTCTAGTATATCCCATATTACAATTTTCATGGATTTCTTCTTTTATTCTCTTATCTCTCGCCTCTGCACTCTCTCCTTCTTCCTCCTTGTGTCTGTCTCTGTCTCATCCTATTTCTTTCTCTCTCTCTCTCTCTATTTCTCCCTTTACCTCTCTATAACAGATCATCAATTGCTGCACTTTTTAGCACATAAGACTAATGTCTGGGGAACTACATATATCATCCATTTGTTTTATAGCTTTAAGAAGCAAAGTAAGTAATATGTCAGATTGTATTCCAGCTTCCAAAATCTGCTCTGCTTACAAACAAGCTTCATTCCAAGTAGCTCTCACACCCATCCTACATTCGTCAACATGTTACAGAACAAAAACTTCTCATTACAAATAAAACAAACACTTTTTTTTTATGACAAGAAATGTCACTTAAATATGTTTATTAAAACTTTCACAAATTTCATTTTAACCACAAGAATGTATAAATCTGTTAATAATGTAATTGTGGTGCATATATACATGTTTACATTATGTACATGGTGACAAACAATACACATATACGTATTTACAAGTTACCTCCAGTAATTAGTACATATTAGCTTGCAACGGCTTGCATGAAGACAAAGTGGCTTGGACGGAAATAGAAAATTGAATATAGAGGAGCATTCATTTTCATTCTAAGTTCAGCACTGAACATTTGCATCTACTCAAAGATTTGAACATCTATTTATCAAAAGATGAATAAGAAGTGAATTATTACTTTGCACATTCACAACAGTATCACATTTGATGGGGGGGGGGGATCGAGACAACTCTTAAACCAGAAGGAAGATATAGACAGTATCATGTTCTTGATGTATTCTAAAATACACTGCTGAAAGACAATTTATATCAAATTCTTATAAAAACATCAGGGGTCAAATGCTGTAAGTTTTAAACCTTATATACAATGGCCACTCTTTGATATTTTTATATCTCTGATTCTTCCTCTTCCCCTTATTATTGGTTTGCTGTACCGGTACATCCCTTTCCTTTAAAAAGGAAAATATTACTACAACATCATCACAACCATATATATTACTTGTTTAAAACACTGTTATAAGGCATCTGTTATTTTGTGTATTGTTTTAAAAACACACATACATCAAAGGCTTATTGGTATCATAACATCATTCATTTTGTGCACTTCACTTGCAAGAACATATATAGATAGACTTGACCAGATTTATATAAGTATTTGAGATTATTATCCAGTTGTTGCAAAGGTGGGTCATTCACAGCTGCAGAGAAGTAAATGCTTGACATAAAAAATGTGGTAATCAACCGGACCCAGAAGCAAAAATTCAATTCATCCTATAAATTGTAACCCCTCAAAAATACTTTTTTTTATTTTTATTTTTTTAATTAATCAATTAATAATATTAAAAATAACAAGATTTATAATGCGCAGATATCCACCCCAAGGGATGTTCAAGGCGCCTTAATAAATTTGAAAATTATTACCCCAGCTTTAATGAATAAATAACTTGTAAAAACTGCCATGTTTTTTAAACATGGGTAAACGAATGGCAACTGCACGCAACAAAGGTCCTACGCAAGTTCACTGAGGGCTGTGTTATCAGATACAAAAATATGAAGCGTATTACACGTACATCATCACAAAAAACTGCAGTGGTTTAGAGAGTGATATCTGAATGAGCCTTTAATAATGGTACTAATAACACCCCCCTTCCAAAATAAAAGATACCATTCTCTGCATTAAGAGTCAGGTTGAGTGAGCGGCAACGCTACACAATATATACCTTTAAAGCCCCTCTGCACTAGTTTGGCCAGGAGGGATTAGAAGGATTAGCGTGGTCATTGACAGGTAATTATCTCATCAACACAGATCTCAATTAACATAAGAAAAAGAGGATCATGGGGGACCAACAGGCACCGCTAAAGCATTGTTTTCTATAAAGAGGGAGCAAATAGCTACAAGTAGTACAGTGGGGCTTTAACTTATTTCTCGTTCATCGATTCCAGAAATCAGAACCACCTTCCACTTTAAAAGGACAGGCGTCACTACCGAACGTCCTCACTCAGCTAGAACTGGGGGTTACCGAAGCCCACTTCCTCCTGGGTCTTGTGTACCTCCTCCAGAAGACCCTCGTCAGCCAGGCCGACCTTGAGGGCATACTTGTAGGCTTGCTCTGCCTCCTGCTGGCGCGCCGTCCTCAGGCACACCAGGGACAAGTAGCCCCACACCTCAGGGTCGCTGTTGTTCAGGATGTTGGCCTCGCACAGGGCGTCTTCTGCCTCTGACAGTTCCCCAAGCTGCAGATCAAAAAGGGACAGAGAGACCAGTTGACAAGATTGCTTTTCTTCCTTATCAATTTTTGTTATTTTAATTTTGATGTTTTTGTTATATTTTTGTTATGTTTTTCCTGTTATGTTATGTTTTTCCTGTTATAATTTTTTATATTTTCTGACAATGTATAATATTTTATGTGTATCCTTGTTAAGGGGTCATTTTCAATAAGCCAAGTAGTGCTTTTCATGATCCCGCCAATATTATTCATATGTATATGTTATTGATTTGTAAATTGTTTTTAAAGTGGAAATAAATTGAATTGAATTGAAATGAATAAAACTGCAACCCGCACAGGATATGCTCATTTCAATTCTCTTTTCTCTTGTCCTATTTGTACTTGAACTTGAACTTAATAAATAAATCATAGTACTGATTGATGGATGTCTTTATAGTAACAATAATGATACAACAAGACTAACAAACTAATCGATCTTGAGCTACAAACTGATAAGTAAAAAACTACCTTTCCCTGACTTTTTGTTTTAAGCACATACCTAACATTAACAAAATTGTTAAAAACTACAGTTCCTAAATGTTTAGGAGTCCTTTCTAGCACATAAGTAAAACATTATACACATGATTTCTAATAGTCTTTTTTATAAAATAATGATGTCATTATACCAGACCTGCCAACCTCTAGAGTTCAAAAACTGTATTCTTTAATCCCAAAAGTTGTATTTTACTAACAAAAACTGTATTTAAAAAAAAAACATGGATCAATGCCTCTTACAGTTCCTACATACAGGAAGAATTTTGTTATGGATCATTGGTTGAATATGCATGATTTCGTCATGACTGGTGTGTTTGATGAACCAATGAACATCCCCAAATTGCCGATGTAAGATGCTTGTAAGATACTTTACAGGACAGAATGGGCATTTTGCCATTAAAAATGGCACGCACCCACACAAAATTAAAATATTAAAAAATATTGGAAAATCATATTTTATTGAGGAAAATAGTACTGTCATATTTACTTCTAAAAATCAAACAAATTGGCAGGTCTGCTGTACCTACTAGAGACTCTTTAACTTACCCTGAAGCAAGCAATGCCCACACCAAGCCAGGATATACAGGACGGTGAGTTCTTACAGGCAAGCAGGAATGTTAACTTGGATTTATCATACTGTGGATTAAAAGAAGAAAACAGAACATAGACTTCTCCAATGGCTTTCATTGACCATTACTGTACTCCCCAATAATAGACACACTTGCTTTCATGCAAATTATTATGGTGCAGATAATCCCATTCTTGTAAATGCCATCCAGACCTAGATCATAGGAATATTGCAAATGAAATCTCTCAGAGTTGATGAAGGTTCAGAACTCGATGACAATTGCGTTAAACATGGCAAAAAAATTCAGAATATCTCAAGGCAAATTACAAATTCAGTGTACTTCATATTTCTTTACATAGAATTGTCAGGATAAAGAGAGGAATCTATGGTTCCCAACAATAGTCTTGATACAAAAAATAAAAGTTTTCCTTCAAAATAAGTTTTGCTCACAGCTACTGGTAAAATGGAATCTTGTCAGCATAAACACCCATTTAAATGTTAGGGATTCCTGGGAGAAATTTCAATTGATGTAAAGAAAGTTTTGGCTTGCACCCAGTAAATAAAGATAGCGTACTCGATCTTGTAATTAAAAACAAGACAGACAAAATATTGGAAACAGAAAACACTCATTTTCCGGTCCCACAACTCTTTGTATTCTGTATTTGCATTGGTACCACATTGCAACACAGTTCCACAGTACCACAGAAAACCCAAGAGAAGATTTTAACCACTTTTTTAAAGTGAATAGGTGACGGCATCAACTATGACCAGGATGAGAGATGGGTTAGTTACCTGTCCATCTTGTAGATAGATGGATGCCAGACGGAGGTAGATGGCATGCATCTCCCGGGCATCGGTCACGAAGGAGAGTGTCCTCTCGTAGCAATCCTTGGCCTCCTCAAAGTTACCCTGGAGGTAGCGAAGATGGCCCAAGAAGGACCAGGCATCAGGGTCCTGGAATAAAATGAAGGACTTGTATTTTAGAGAAAAGGAGATCTACATGACTTCAGGAAGAGAGAATCTTGGAAAGTGCATGAAAGTATCTTTCAGTGTAATTTACTGATTGATAAATAATTGCCTTGATGAACAAATCAAGTAGACTCAGAGTAAATAGGTAACCAAGTAACCTACTGTAGTAAGTCTTATCTGAGGGACGGACTATGGAATATATGATTGAAGGCTAAAAAGCAACGAACCCTACACATTCCAGCTCCTATAGGACTACGCTAACTCAAGAGACATTGAGGATTTACTGGACGTATCTTTGTGTTCAAACAATATGCTACAATATTATGTGGACATAATGAAGAATACACCACCTCTAAAATAGCAATAAAAAGACTGCAGCAAATGACACTCACCAAAATTTTCAGTGCAGATATTTTCACAAAATGCCAGGGACTTGCAATACACAAGCGTTGCCACTCCTGCTTATTCTGGCCGGTTGTTGAATTTTTTAGAACCCTACAACAATCATAATGAAATTTGCAACAATAATAGAAGCATTACCTGATAGTTGAGCGCCAGTGCTTGGTTGAGGCTCTCGTTGGCTTCCTCTAAGGCTTTCTTCTGTAGCTTGAGTCGGGCCAGGGCTACGTGGTAGGCCGTAGTGGGTCCACCCATCGGGTCCAGCAACTCATGGGCCAGGGCACGCTCACAGAACTAGGGACAAGTCCAGAGTGAATGGGAAGGGGAAGTTTTAGAACAAGGTGAACATAAAATAGAATAATCTCTCTTTTTTTAAATAATATCATTGTAATAATAATATCAATATTCATGGACAGTTTTTAATTTTTTTGAATGGAAAGATTTGGAAGGACCTTATAAAAAGAGAAGGATATCTCAAATATAATGTAACATTTGATACATACCCATATGAAAAATGAAGATTGCCTTATTCATTGAAATAATGCATACACCTTGTAGATAGGAATGATATTAACATCATTTCAGAATTCCTTCACAATGCATACAAATTTATGTTTAATAATAATAATAATAATAATATATATCTACTTATATAGCGCTTAAAGGAAATACAAAGTTTTGGGAAATTTTGAAAATTGGGTTGATAGTGAATCTTTACAATTTTGATATATTTGGATGCCCCTGTGGATGTATTATAAGCACTAAAAAAATTAGTCCCTAAAACACTTCTGTTTTCGAGAAAAATTGAATATAACAATTTACCGGTGCTCCCGGTAAATTTTGATAAATTTCAAATAGCGCCTATGGCCGTGCAATGGTAGAAAATCTCAGAATATGTAGTTGTGATATGTAATTTCCAAACGGGATTATAGCTAATCGGTAGATTTTAGTCAAGAAACATTGTTTCATAGCTAAATTAATATCTTGACCTTGAGAGGGAGCTATACAACATAAAGAGTTTATTATTTATAATTTCATTACTTTAGATTCTATTTCAACCGCGACAACGATCAATAAAATTATGTATGCTTTCAATATGTTAATTTGAACCAAATTCATGACTCCATACCAAAACTTTGTAATACCTTTAATACATTGGCAATGTCAGAGTTTCTAAGCGCTTCTTGATCTCACAGAGATTTCTCAGAAAGGAGAGAACAATGCAATCAAATCAGATGAAAATTGTTTAAAATAATTGATTGTTAGTTCTAAACAAAACAAAACAAAGACATCCCTAAAGAAACAATGCTATTGAAATGTAACTATAGTTTGGCCATTGTGCTTCATTTTTCCCTTATTTGAAATGTAAATTAGTCTTGTGTTTGTTCAGAGTTTAACACTGAATAAATTACTTATTTCAAAATATAAAGAGAGCTATAGATATCAAACTGCTTCCTCCTCCTACCTGCATGCCTTTGACCTCCAGCAAGAACTCCACAGCAAGCATGAAGATGGTGGTCTCCGGTACCGGAGGACTTTCCTTCTGGGCAACCACGCCTTCCTCCTCCCCTTCCGCTAGTGGTTCAGCCGCCACCCCAGAGCCCGGCCGACTGATGGCCTTGATGCTGCCCGCCCGCTGGCTGGTGGCGCTGGTCGTTCGCTTGGCCTGCTCCGGACCTAAGAGAGTGCGACGACGATGGTGATTATGACGATGGGGATGAACTTTGATATATTCATTCACTTTAATATAAATGGATTAAAATTTTGTGAGATTTGATATGCATGGCGATGAAAAAGATAAGAAAAAAAAAGCAGTTGCAAATGATTGGCAGTTGTTGGGAGACAGTTTATAGGTTATTATTCCTTTAATTTTTTAGCTTGTTCAAACATAATTACAGATGATTAGGAATTTATAGAAAGGATTACAAAGTACAGGTTTTATTTATGAATCTCAAATGATGATATGGACAGATAATGTTAGTATCATGATCACTGATGGCATGAATAAAAACTACATTATGAAATTTGAATTTTTGTAATGAGTTTGCATTAATGAAATAGCTGAGGTCAATAAGACAGATTCCCTTAAACGATCTGCGTATGTACTCAAATATCACATCATTGTTGCATTTTTAACAAGGCAAAATCAGTATTTGCTCTGAGTTTAAGTAAAAGAGGCCTGACAAAAACAAACTACCAATTGGAAAGGTTTATGAGTGTGTCTATACAGTCTTCTGAAATTGATAGGTACATTAACCTATCGCAACTTCGAGATACAGCATGACTTGACCTTTTTCAGGGCCAACTAATCCTGTCGAAAGAATAGGTGGTGTTATTGCAGATAACAATTAAAGTCTCTGTCGAAATCACAAATCACTGAATCATGTGCAGGGTCAGAAATGTACAGCTTTCAAATGTTATATTTTTCTTTGCTTATTACTCAGCTAATAATAATATTGACCAAAGTCTTTAGGTACTTATAATTACTATGTAGTTCTAAGACATTAAGTGTATATTTTCTTTGATTCGTAATTAAAAAAAAAACATCATTACCAGGCCTTCACATTTTCTTTACATTGTTAGAAATTTAATGTCCACATTTTTCATTACTTCCAGTAACACTAGAGCACAAATAAATATTTTCTAAATATTTATATAATAGAGGTGTTGTGGTCTAGCTAGTGGACAGGTCATTGGACTGTGGATCACAGGGTCCGTGGTTCGAGTCCCTTTGGCAAGATATAAATCTACCTTTGCCACTCCCCACCCAGGTGTTAAATGGGTACCGGTAGGAAGGAATTCCATAATGTGTGCTATATATATATCCAATGTTTTTGTTATTAATACAAAGAAAACCGTCAAGTGCTAGATTCTGCACAGCTTAGTTTTTTGCTGATGTGCATATATCATTAGAATTTCACACAGTGTTTTATTAATACACACACTATTAACGATAAGTAAATCAATATCCCATATCATGAGGAGGGTAATTAAAAGGGAAACTATTCTATTTTGTTGATGGGACAGGGGAGAGGGGAGGGGGAGGAGGGAGGAGGTGGGGTAGGAGGTGGGGGAGGGGGAGGATGTTAGAAATGCATTTCCCCTCATCACATTAAGGTAGTAGAGTAAAATATGAGGTTTATATAGTGCTTCGTTCAGTACATAATTCACACACTGCTTTTTTTCTTTTCCCCTTATATCTGTTAAATTATTTTCTCAGAGAACTTGTGCAATTTGATGAATATATTCATATCATCTTTACATTTAAAAAACTAGTGGATTACCAATCAATTCATCATTTTGGTATTGGCATTTTGCAAATTGGCATTATATATAATAGCTTACCCTCTTTGTCCATTTACACTGGTTTTCCAGAAATACATAAATACAGATAAACTTTTTTAATGATTATCTCTACAAAAGTAAGGTACGTGCTTGATAGGTAAGTACAGTTTAGTAATTTTCAAAGTGTCACCCAGCAAAATTGATGTGGTAGCTGGCAAATCGTTAAGTCAGCAGAAAGTGGCTGTATAATTTTTTTTCTTCAGCACTACCGGTAGCTATAAATCAATTATTGCAATTTAAACAAATATATACAATGTGATAGTACCCCTCTATTAAAAATTAAGCATTTTGTCTATGCAGACCAAAGAAATATATCGAGCCCAATGCACATAGTACAATCTGACTGCAAGACTTTATTGATAGAAACTGCAATAGCATTAGGAGTTGAAATTTTGATGAACATTTTAATTTACATTTTCTGCTTCAGGTTTGTAATAATCAAACATGATTAATGAAGTTTTAGGTGTTGGGTATTTTGTGTTGGGTATTTTAAGTATGCCAGCCAGAAAAAGAGCCTGATCGGCTGCAAATCATAGTTATGGCAGAGCAGTTGCAAGACTATTTCAAATATGATGGCAAAAGACATGAAGTACCTTGCAATTATAAATTTACAATACATGTTACCCCTATAATATCCCTAGAACTCATAAATCTGTGTGCATACAATTTCAAATCAAATGCTATTGCAATTTATACTGACATCAGATTACAGTCGATTGTACAGAAAGTGGCTGGCTTCCAAGTGATTTGGATTAAGAGTTTGGTTATCAAAAGGGACTTTGTTAGATTGTTAAACAAAAAAACAAAAAACACCTTGATTGAATATTTTAGTTTGGGTAGCTTGGCGAAATGTAGTGGCACAAAAAAAAACATGTCTGGAATCTTGTTTATTAATTAAAACTCCCTTTTTTACATATCTGTATAAAAGTTTATCACTTTAGCTAACATAAAGCCGTATCAAGATGGTATATGCATTTACTAGCTTCATATCCTAATGATGTGCTTCTACCTCTATGGGAGGAAATAATGATTTCCAACAGATATGTTGGGATTTGCGTTCCAGACAAGTTTTTGCGTGCCACTACATTTCGATAAGCTCCCTTATATGCATGTAACACAGCTTGGTTAATTTCAGTTCTTATGCTAATTTGCATTTGTTAATATGCAGCACACAAAACCTTTGCATATTATTTTTGGGGAAAATGTTAATGTCCTTTGCTTTATTGTTATTATCAAAGCAAACAAAATAACAATTTACCTTTCTGGCCAATTTGATTAAGAGACTGCAATGAGTCTAAGCAAGTAGACAAAATTTGATCAAACATCATTAACAAGAACAACAAACAAGCAACACATTAAAAAGAAAATCTGATATTAAAAATTATTATTGAAAAGGGAACTGCCCATCTGTTAACAATTATCTGTTGATACCTGAAGTGACGAATGTGAAATACAAAACAACAGGAACACGCAACAACAACAAAACAGACTTTGTAAAAATATTCAAATTGTTCACATTTACGGTAAGCCTATGTAATGTGAGGCATAAACTCATGAACTGCTCCTTACATTTGTAATATAATGTTATGTCAGAGAAACAAAATATCAATAAATTTATTTTTTAAAACAAATATGTAGTAAATACATGGATTTGGATATTCAAGATTTTAAACATTGGCTAGAAGATGGATTACTAATCCATTTCTTTGAAAGGGCAATATAATTATTTCGACAGTTCTAAACTTGCTCGAACTAAGGACAATTTTCCAGCATTCTTTCACTAGTTATACTTTTCAATGCAAAAAAAAGTGAATTCTTAAATTTTCATCTAAGAGCAATTATGATAGTATATCACCCGACTCTATGATGGTTTCATCAACGGGTGAGAAAATTTCATCTAATCCATGTCATGTACAAGTATAGCAAATAAGCTACACAGTTCCGTAACTGCCCATTTATGATTAGCTACATAATTTAATTGCAATGTTCATCAGTCAAGTATATATAAATTGCAAACTACCGTAGATTTAAAATCAAATCCACTCAAGTTAGAATCACCTTTTTTTGACAGACTTAGAAAAAATAGTTTACCTTTGGATGAGATGGACATCCTCTTCTTCTGAGCAGCGGCCGGAGGAGCAGGCTTGACCGCTGGCGATTTGGTCTTGGAAACGTCTGTCGGAGTAGCTGGGATTTTATTGACCGTTGGGACAGTGCTTCCTGTGTTTATAATAATAATGTATAACAAAACAATAAACAAAGGTTACACAAATACTGCCACCATCATCACCACTACCATCACCATTACCATCACCATTACCATCACCACCACCACCACAGACAACAGCTACATGGATATATATATACATGTTATGCATATATGGCTATCCATGATGCTCCAGGGCCGTCTTACAAAGAGTTGTGATTGATCCACATCAATCGCAGGTCCTCTAATCAATCGCAAGATTGCAATCTCCTATCTCTTATGATATCAATCACAAATAAGTTGCGATTAATATCAACTCTTTGTAAAACAGGCCCCAGGAGTCTACAAAAATCTATAACCAAAGCTTTAGCAAAGCTATGTGAAGGCACTGAATGACACTGAAGTGAAAGCATTCAAGGAATAATTTCTACCTTTTTCGCTGGACATATCTTCTCCGTTCTTCGATCCATCACCTTCCCCAAGGGCGGACTGTTGATCTTCCCCCTCCCCTGGGGGCGTAGCCTCCTCGTCCTCCTCCTCCTCAATGACAGTGCCTGCAGCAGCAGCTGCAGAGGCTGCCACCTTACACTCTCTCTGCTTGGCAGCAGCATGAGCCATGTTGAGACGTCGCGCCTCCATAAAGGCATACTCCGCCTGGATGTCGCAGTCAATGCCATCGTAGTAGAGACCTGGGTGCAGAATAGGATGGAGGAATAGATTTAAAATCAAGGCCCTGTATACAAATGTGCAATCCATATCCTTTAGAAATCACCTAAAAATACCCATGCTGGTGCCATATTAAGTGACAAGTCTCTATCATGATTTTTGTTGGCATAAAAAATAGGTGCTTTTCCTTTTATTACATCAAACAGTTACCTGTATATCCATATTTAATTAGGTCGATTTGTATGTGCCTTGCTTACTGCTTTATAACTGTATTATGATAGAGAGGACTGACCTTGTAACTAGACTTTGTTTAAAAACAAACAACAACAGGAGGGGGTAAAACATAATTCATACATGAGCACCTGACAAGATTAATTTCTTGGGATACGCTATGCCTAGAAAATTTCTGCCAGAGCTAAAGCGAGGGTAATAACATGGTATAGTAAGAAGTGTGTAATCACAAAAGGAACATGATATGAACATAGTATAAAATGGAACCTTGTATCATCATATTCACTATTACATTGTATAAATGAAATAAGGTATCATCATTAACACTATTAAAAGAACAAGATGAGACAGAAAGCATATTCTACTAATTCAGTTATACCAGATCCTGTGTGTGAAATGACATTAAACAAGGGGAAATGTTAGACCTTGGACCATCTTCCTTTTTAAAACCTGATTTGGGGCAAAAGCTTAAAGGGATAGGCAAGTTTTGGTAAAGAGGGTGCTACACAAAATAATTTTGTTGTGACATAATGAAAAACCGAGTGTCAAATTTGAAAGAGCATACAATTTAAATGACAAAATCATCTTTGTTTGATTAAAAATCGGTTAATAGATTGCTGAAATATCCATAAATAAAACCATTTCTAAAAAACGCTTACACTTTTCAAACAGATGTTTTTAAATAGTAGTTGATGATCTCTCTATTCAATCATTATTTTAACAAACCATAACATGCAGGTCTTGGTTACTAAAATTCACTTTGACCAAAACTGTACTCTCTATACCAAAATTCAACAATCCCTTTAAACGAATACAGGCCTGTATGTTATTCTACTCACCTAGCATGATCCAGGCCAAGATACTAGAGGGATCAACACAGGTAGCAGCCTCAAAGAAAGTCTCTGCCGCTTCATTGCCTTCCTCCATAGCACACACCACTCCGTAGAGCAGCAGACCGTGGAGATGCTGCTGGTTGATGGAGATGGTTTCCTTGAAGCACTCCTCAGCCTGGGCAATGATGGAGAGAAGGAGAGATTTAAGTTTTATCTAATGGTGGTAGCTTAAAGGGATCGTTTAACAATGTTAAATCTGAGATACACGGCCCTATGTGTTTTCAGTGTCTGTGATATGGTGTAATATTGAAGCCCTAAAAAAAATTCGCTTCAAAATGATCAAGAAGTGCCTCAAAAAAGTAAAAATCTTTGAGTGACCGGTTTTACCATACTCGTTTTTCCCAATAGACTGTAGTGTTATGAAAACCGTCAGGCGAACGGTTTTCAAAATGTGTCATTCCAATCATAAATATCTTGATAATCAGACAGGCGATCGGCTTGTAAAATTCATGGGGTTCCTGACTGACCTAAAGGTTTATAATAATCATTGCATCATGAGCTAAATCCAGAATTTTATTTCAGAATCTGAGACAAAGTTACCGGATCCCTTTAAAGCCCCACTGTACTACTTGTAGCTACTTGCTCCCTCTATATAAAAAAACAATACCTAATCTGTGACCATTGGTCCCCCATGATCCTCTTTTTATTATGTTAATTGAGAGCTGAGTTGATGAGATAACCACCCGTCAGTGACCTTGCAGGGAGTTTAATCCCTCCTAAAAACTAGTACAGATAAGCTTTAAACCCTTTGCCCAATATGCCATCTGATTTTTGAAGAATTCACAACTACGGTACATTAAATGTGGAAACAAATCAGAGGGTTCTGAATGATATGAATACTAAAAATAAAGAGTATAGTGCATTTGAAGCTATACATTTGGAATAATGGCCAAATAAGCTTGAAATTCAGACGGAACTTTGATTTTCCTCCTACAAGGCACCATACCTTGCACATCCACAACTTTCTATTTTACAATTCAGAACCTTGATCAATCTTATTTTTCTTGTTTGAACTTTCATATTCCTGTTGAAAATTCTTCCAAATTTGGATCACAGATAGACCATACACTATGTGGTTGGCTTTTCAGGTATTAAAATGGTGTTACCGTAAATCTCCGTGTATAAGGAGCACTTATTTGCCGCCGAAAAAAATTGAATGTCAGGGGTGCGTCTTATACACAGGTACAGAAAAAAAGGGTTTTTTTTTTTTTTTTTTTTTTTTGCCCCCCAAAAAGGGATGCGCCTTATACACAGGTGCGCCTTATACACAGAGATTTACGGTAGTTGCGTTTTTTAACGTGATATCTGAGGTTGGTTGATGCTTACTTTAAATTAACTCATAGGATTGCATGATGTATTATGTAATTATAGAAACAACAAGTATTTGTATGCCATAAGTTGCTGCTAAGAAATGATCTACCCTTACTGGCTCCATGAATATCTTTCTTGGCAATGCAACAATTGCTCCAGTGATAACTGCAATACCTCATCAAAGATATAAGGTTGGCATTAGGGTTGCAATTGGGTTTCAGGCAAGTTTTAAGGTTAGGATCAGAACGAGATATATTTTTTGCTTCAGGGTTAAAGCTAGGCGATTGGTTAATGAAGGATATTACTGTGGAGCAGTTGTTTAGAGAGGATGTGTTGTTGAACCTCTTTCTCTGCTGTGCCTTGTTTACTGCATCTCAGTTTGTAAATTCTCATCTTCTTTCATGTCTGAACCTTCCTATTTTATATCCCCCAAACTGAAACTTGTCACTATCATAGCATTATCAACAAGATGCAAAAGCATTCAGAATGTATAGATATGTATTATCAACAAATCATTCCTTACAAAAGAGTCAAAATTGTGTAAAGGAAAAGAGACAGTCACTGTTTTACGGGTTGACCATAAATACAATGATAAACATACCTTTGCAATATCATTGATGTAGAGACAAAAGGAACCATAGTCAAACCAATGGTCAGCGTCATTTCTGTTCCTTGCAATGCGCTGAAAGAGATGACAAAAGGTATAAATTACGATTATGTTATCGGGTGCTTTGCTTCAATTCAAGTTTATTCAATATCTTCAGTAGATCTGAACTTGTTTCAAAAATTTCTTCATTAAATATCTTGCCCATTCTCTATCACCTCTTTATCTTTAATAAATAGAATTCCCTGGTCCTAAGGCTTAAACAAAGCACACACTTTCCAATCGACAACCTTTGACCTCTTCACGTATTTCCCTATATGACTTTTTGCATTTCATCCACATATCAATAATGTAGAGGCACAAACTTACTGAGAGATCTACGACCTGCTTTGACCTATGAAGCAAAGCTTATTTGTGACCTGTGACCAACCACCTTCCAAAATAGTCCTTTATTCATATTCAATTTTGATAATACATATATTTTTTCTGTCATGATTAAAGTGGGACAGCACTACTTGCGCCCTCTATAAAGCTAACAATGCCTAAGCGGTACCTGTTGATCCCCATGATCCCCTTTTTCTTATGTTAATTGAGAGCTGATTTGATGAGATAACCACCTGCCAGTGACCACGCAGGGAGGTCTAATCCCTCCTGGCCAAACTAGTGCAGATATGCTTTAATACAAACATATTTTAAAAACTCCATACCTCCTGATAATATTTCGATGCCAGTTCAAAGTTCTCATTGACCTCTGCCTCTCTGGCAAAGTGCTTGAGCTGGGCGGAGTCCGTGAGAGGGGCGGGGACTGGAGTCTCGTCCTCCAATGAGAGCACCTTCCCGACCCCAACATGCATCTGGTCCACCAGGAAGACGTAGAGCTCACTCAGGAATGCCTGAATACAAGATGGAGGGAAAAAAAGAGCAAAAGATGAGGACTGCTGCATTATGATCACTGGTATAATAGTTATGTCACATGTCACTGATCATGCATCTTGATATAGGTGGTTTGAACTGCATGTTTCCAGACTCACCTGTAATTCTTCTTTGTCTTCAAAAGTACTTGTATGTAAGTACTTCTCTCTCACAATCTTCACCACAGAATGCTGAAAGAAAACACAAAAGCTCAAATTAGAAGAATACTTTAATAATATGAATTTCCCTTTGTATATCTCACATGATTTTGTTTATATAAAATAACATGTAAGAAAGAGTTCAACATCCCATGAAACGGCTCCTGTCAGAGAAAATAAAACATAAATAAATCTAACATTTTCTTAATTATAATGCAAAATTATAATACAGATAACTGAATAGTATTATTATTATTATTATTATTTATTCGGCATTTCAAAATACAAGAACAATACCGAGTAATATGCAAATTACAGCAATTACAGGAACATATATATATATATACATGATAAAGAAAGGACCTGAATCAGAGATGATGGGGCTGCCTGGGTTTGGAAAAGGTTAACTAAATTACCATGACCCACAGGTCTTCCTTCCCACACCCCTTCAACTCCATCCAGGTCAGGATAAGAAAATCCAAAGAAAACATATTATATAAATTAACAGTGTATAACTGGAAACTGGCAACACACTTGGTGTAATAAATGTAACATGAATGTCTCAAGCAATATAACATTCAAACTGATCATTTAAACATGTATAATAATTCAAATATATGATTGAATTATAAACAGATTGACAAAACTTACCAATAATTATTATCTAATTTGTCTGCCATCGACTGTACTTAGTAATTCAATTAATTCGTAAAAAGAGTCGGATTTCATTATTAATTAATTAAAAAACAACTATTAGACAATGATTCTTAAATAGTTGTGGAGATAAATACATAGTGAGACTATAATAATTGAGATCAAGAATATTCTTATATTTATACAAATAAAAATTATGAGTTAAATTAATTACATGTTCAGAGTATGACATAGACCAGAATCGAACGACCAAATGAAAAAGAAAGTAAAGAAAGTAATGCCAGATGACATCAAGAATGTCAAGATCAAGAATATCCTTGCAATTATACAAATAAAATTATGAGTTGCATTAATAACATAGAGTAAGGACAAGGGCAAGAACCGAATGACCTAATGAAAGTGAAAGTAATGCCAGAGATCTGCATATGCAAATCTGCAAATTTAAAACACAATTCTTGACAATAAATCTCTTGTCAAGAGTCAAACATCTTGACGCAAAAAGACCCTTTCAGATATTAAAAGCATGATTCTTCTCATATAATCCAGAAATCTTTGACTTTTTTTCTCAAAAATTTTCTTATAAGCTCACCTTTAGTTGCTCTTTGAATGCAAAGTATTTTCCAGTAGTGTTGAGCTCATAGATAAGTTTCCTTCTTCTTTCATCCTGAGCCTCACCGCTGCTCTTGGTCAGATCACCTAGATCTCCAAACAATCCTCTACAAGATCAAACAAGACGACAAACATGTTATAGAACATCTTTGTGATGTTCAGGCTGTTGCGTGTTTGTGTGTCAGTATTACTCATGTTATTTATTTGTTTACCGGTATTTGTTGTTCTTTTATTTTGCTCACACTTTTTTTACCTAAAAAAAAGAAAAGAACAAAAATCATTATCAAACCAGACATTGTTTTGAATTGTGATGCTACATTACATTATAAACCGTGTTGCATTTCTAAAACTAAAGACAAGGGAAGAAACTCTCAAGCATTGATTTCAGTTTGTTTTAAAATTATGTTTTTAATGTGATTTTCTTTACTTTTCTAGTTTCTCTACACATTTTTCTCATTTCTTTAAAAATAAATAGATATTTAAAAAAAATAATCATATAATCATGTACAAGGATCATTGTTTAAATTTTGTTATGTTTTGTATTTATATGTATATACCTGAGATATATTTCTGTACCTAAATATTAAATAAATACAATACAAAGCAAATAAACATTGGAGCCAATTGACATTCAGACTAGAATTGGTTGGTCAAGAGAAGTTAAAATGAATAAGGTTATCATTAAAATCACTCAAACATGAAGAAAGAAAATGTGATATGCATATATTTTCTGCAGTTTTAAAAATTTTTTAAAAATTTAAAGTTCTGTGTATGATTCACTGCTCGCATAAAGATTTCAAAGAAACTTTGCTAATTAAAGTGACTCTGTAACATTGCCTCAGATTCTGAAACAAAATCCTAGATTTTGCTCATGCTGCAATCATTATTATAAACCTTTATGTCAGTCAGGAATCCCATGTCTTATACAAGCCGATCGCCTGTCTGATTATCAAGATATTTATGATTGGAAAGCAAAATTTCATTTTTCGTTTCTCTAGCGGTTTTTACAAAACTACAGTCACTCAAAGAATTTTACTTTTTTTGAGGCACTTCATGATCATTTTGAAGCGCAATTTTTTAGGGCTTGAATATTACATCATATCACAGACACTGATAACACGTAGGGCCACGCATCTCAGATTTAATATTGTTAAACGATGCCTTTAATGTCCCATCATTGAACAGAAAATCTTTCTCTCCCTACCTGAATTCTTCCAGGACAAGCTTGCTGATGCCAGCCACCTGTTGATGGAAGTCCTCCACGGCCTTCTGCGCTCCGTTGGTCCTCCGGGGGAAGAGGGGCCTTGGGGGAACAATCTCAGCAACTCTAGGAAATAGAAGATATCAAAAAACGTGAGGGATTGATGAAACAAGTATAGAAATAAAACACAGGAGCAAGCAGAAAGAGTTTTTTATATTGAATGCAACTCACATTGATGGAGAAAGAGCAAGGTAGTTGAGAAATACAGAGAGAGAGAGAGAGAGAGAGAAAGAGAAACAAACTAGATGGAATTCGACTAGCTGCGCGCAGTCGAAAATGATGCCTCCGTTATAGAGCAATTTTACAAACCAAAACAGAAAAAAAAAATTGAATTCACGTTCAATGGTAATCCATTGACAGGTTCTCAGAATATTGTGATTACAAGCAATTTCTCATATACATATATGACCCTTTGATCTTTGACCTCATGACCATAAAATCTACTCAGTTCATTGGCTCTGCAAGATGTTCTGAGTTAAATAGTAATCCATCTGTCAGTTCTAATGAGAATGCGTTCACAAGCTATTTTTGCATACATAATGGGCCCATGACCTTTGACCTTTGACCTTATGAACCAAGAATCTACTCAGTTCATTGGCTCTGCAAGTAACAAACATGACCTAATTTTGGCATGAATCCATCAATCGGTTCTTGAGATAACGCGATCACAAGCTGTTTTTGCATTCATAATGTGCGCTGTGGCCTTTGACCTTTGACCTACGTGCTCCAAAATCTAATCAGATTGTCTTCCTATGGTGATACACACTATCACTAAGTTTGAAGTTTAAATCTCCAGTGGTTCTTGAGATATCATGATAACAATCTCAATGTATGGAATTTCATAAGTTGACCTCTGTGACCCTTGACCTTTGACATACGTGCTCCAAAATCTAATCAGATTGTTTTCCTATAGTGATACACACTATCACTAAGTTTGAAGTTTAAATCTCCAGTGGTTCTTGAGATATCATGATAACAATCTCAATGTATGGAATTTCATAAGTTGACCTCTGTGACCCTTGACCTTTGACATACGTGCTCCAAAATCTAATCAGATCGTCTTCCTATGGTGATACATACTATCCTTAAGTTTGAAGTTTAAATCTCAAATGGTTCTTGAGATATCGCGCTAACAAACTCAATACAAGGAATTTCATAAGTTGACCTCTGTGACCTGTGACCTTTGACCTACGTACTCCAAAATCTAATCAGATCGTCTTCCTATGGTGATAAATACTATTCCCGAGTCTTAAGTTTAAATCTTAAATGGTTAAAAAACTACTTAAATCTTAAACGACGAACGGACGGACAACCCGAAAACATGATGCCTCCGGCACCACCTTCGGTGGCGGAGGCATAAAAAAAGACAGCAAAAAGTAAAAGAGAATGTTATATTCATATATTGAGATATTCAGAGGAAAATGATGTCTCATGAACTTCCTTGCTGTCTCTTTAGAAGTCAGCTTTGGAATAATGAGATCTGGAAAAGAGATTGACGAGAGAGAGAACATACAGAGAATTAGGGATATTATGCTGTTGTATGGAGATAGAGGGGAAGAGAGAGAGAGAGAGAAAGGGAGAGAAAGAGAAATGGAAAGAGAGAGAAAGAAAGAGGGAGAGAGAGAAAGGGAGAGAGGGAGGGAGGGGGGAGAGAGAGAGAGGGCAGAAAGGAGGACATAGAGAAAAGGACTAATATCTAACTCTTCAGAAGATTAATTTTCTTTTTGAAAGAATGGGAGAAAGAAAGGAAATTATAAGATATAGGTAGATAAAACAAGAAAATGAAAAATGGAAGGAGATCAGAGAAAGGAGGAGAGACAGACTGACGGACATAGAGAAAGAGAGATGTGTCTTATTTACCTTTTTGCTAACTCTTCAGGGGCCCTCTTTGGAACAATGGGCGACTCCAGCTCAAACTCCACGATGATGTAGGTGCGTGCCTCGTCGTACTGCATGCCCTCTAGATTCTGTGGGGGCGGGGCGTCTGGGTCCGATGCCCCCTCCGTCCCTGGGGCATTGAGCTTCTGCATCTGGGAGGGTTGCTGAAAGAGAAGCACAGAACGATTGCATAATATATATTGTCCCTCTGATAGGACTCACCACACTAGGTCCCTCACTCGCCATCTGAGAGGATTGCTTCAAGTATTGATGGAGAAGTGATGACCTAAAAGTTATTGTCCCTTAAAAGCCCTACTGCACTATATATAGCTACTTCCGCCCTCTATATAGCAAACAATGCTTAATCGGTGACCATTGGTCCTGCATGGTCCCCTTTTTCTTATGTTAATTGAGAGCTGATTTGATGTGATAACCATCTGTCAGTGACCATGCAGGCAGGTCTTATCTCTCCTAGCCCAACTAGTGCAGAGGGGCTTTAATAGAACTTCGACTCACAGGCTACCCTCGACTATCATTCACATCAAAGTAGAACAAAACAAATTGTAAACAATTTGACATCCTTTGGATAGGACTTAAAGCCAAAGATCCCTGATCGCGTATCTAATGACAGATCATCTGATTGTAGCAAGAGGACACTTGAACTCCGAGTTAACATTCTTCTGGTTCCAAATAGATATCTTTGTTTCCTGGAATAGTAGGTGAACTTTCCTTGAGGTACAAAGTCTATCATCACATGGGTGAAGGTTTATGGTACTTCATGGGGCTCTTCAACCATCCATTTATTGTATTATATTAACTTCATCAAGAAAAAATTCATACGCACATTCATAAGGCAGAATCTAAGTGAAAAACAAATTATGGTAATTTTAAATTCCTACCTTCTTTGTAGCTGCATCCTTGTCCTTTTCTTTATCTTTGTCTTTAGCTCCTTTCTCCTCTTTGCCCCCTTTGCCTCCTCCTCCTCCTTTGGGGAAGGGTGATGCGTTCCTGAGCATGCTGGTTGCAATGCGAGCAGCTTCATCGGCTAGACCACCCTTCCTTTTGCACTGTGGATGGATGAAAGAAAGAAATCAATTAATGTAATTGCAAGACATCAATTCAAACTGATCTCAAAGGTACAACTTCTTCAAAGTTTTGTTCTGAATTTGAATTGATAATTTTTAAACATTTCAATGTTGGCAAAAACAATAATTGAGAAAATTATACGATTTGGGGTTCTTTTATAGAAAAAGTATTCCCTCTTTGTTTCAAATTGCTTGACTGCAACAAGAATGACACAATAACAATACTCATTGAAATCATAAGAATACTTTTAATTTCCATTAAAAGTGTTAAGAAATAGTGCTCTCTACAAGACATAATACATAAATGATATATATTCATGAAAATACCAACACAAAAAGATATCATTAATACCCATTCCAGAACTTTAAGACTCACCTTTTCCATGACCTCTTGCTCTGTGAAAGCATGAACCCTGTACGCTCCTCGAATCTTTTTCACTAAATGAGAAAGAAAACAAGTAATGTTCAGACAATTACTTGAAATGATCTTGAAAAGTAAATTTTTGAAGTTCCTAGATGTTTAAAAGAAAAGAATATCCAAAGGGGGGATCATGAAATTTCAACAGTATCACAGTTCTTCAATGAAATATTCTTTAATCTGTGCACTCATTATTAGTAACCAAAAGGTGGCCTTGCATAACTTAATGCTTGAAACTGATTAATTCAATCACCAACTAACAGCCTTTCTTATCAACCCAGCATTAATTTGTCATTAGATGAATACTAAATAAATCAAAATGAAAATGACATGAAATAAGGGAAAAGAATAAGCAAACTAGATGGAACTTCGACTGCACGCAGTCGAAAATTATGCCTCCGTCATAGAGCAATTTTACAAATCCCAACAGAAGAAATTTTTCAAATTGAAGTTCAATTGTAATCCCTTAACAGGTTCTCAGAATATCGTGATTACAAGCAATTTCTCAAATACATATATGACCCTTTGATCTTTGACCTCATGACCCTAAAATCAACTCAGTTCATTGGCTCTGCAAGATGTCCTGAGTTAAATAGTAATCCATCTGTCAGTTCTAATGAAAATGCGTTCACAAGCTATTTTTGCATACATAATGAGCCCATGACCTTTGACCTTATGAACCAAGAATCTACTCAGTTAATTGGTTCTGCAAGATACATAAATGATCTAAGTTTGGCAGGAATCCATCAATCTTGTTCTAATGATAATACGATCACAAGCTATTTTTGCATACATAATGAGCCCTGTGACGATTGACCTTGGATATCGTGACCCCAAAATCTAATCAGTTCATCGGCTCTGCAAGATACATACATGACCAAAGTTTGGCAGGAATCCATCAATCTGTTCTAATGATAATACAATCACAAGCTGTTTTTGCATCAGGGGTGATAGTGAGGACTAAAAAAAAAGTAGGTTTTTTGTTTTCCCCTCAACCACGCCCCCCTTGAGTAAAAAACAGAGAAGAGGATTCGCGGGGACAAAATGGCATCTCACAACATTCCCCCCTTTCGAGTAAGAAAATTGGGGAAAAAACAGGGCAAAAAAGGGAAGATTAGAGAAAATAAAAGGGATATCGGTGAAATCAGAATAAAAGAGGAAGAAAAAAAATCTGGAAAAATTTAATAAATCGGGAAACCGATTTAAATCGGGTTTTTATCAGGCCTGTTGCATACATAATGAGCCACATGACCTTTGACCTCGTGACCCCAAAATCTAATCAGTTCCTTGGCTCTGCAAGATACATACATGACCTAAGTTTGGCAGGAATCCATCAATCGGTTCTTCAGATAACGCGATCACGAGCTGTTTTTGCATACATAATGAGCCCTGTGACCTTTGACCTCGTGACCCCAAAATCTAATCAGTTCATCGGCTCTGCAAGATACATACATGACCAAAGTTTGGCAGTAATCCATCAATCGGTTCTTCAGATAACGCGATCACGAGAACGGGACGTACGTACAGACGTACGGACGGACGGACGGACAACCCGAAAACATAATGCCTCCGGCTACTTCATAATATGACAGTCATATAAGGAAGAGGGGTAGTTTGACATTGTCACCCTTGTTGGGAGTTGTCCTTGAGGAGTGTTTTCCTTGGAGTGATAACATGGGCCCTCTTTCACAAAACTTTTTATCGATAGCAAGTGTCACATTTTTATAACAAATGTGCTCTCAGCCAATCAAATGCAACGATTTCAGTAGCTTGTAACAGTTATTGCAACTTGTTATTGATAACAAGTTCTGTGAAACAGGGCCCAGGGGTAGTCATCCTGACAGGGGTGATAACATGGGCCCCTTTTCACAAAACTTGTTATCGATAAAAAGTGTCATGATTCTATAACAAAAGTGCTCATAGCCAATCAAATGCAACGATTTCAGTTGCTTGTAACAGTTATTGCAACTTGTTATTGATAACAAGTTCTGTGAAACAGGGCCCAGGGGTAGTCATCCTAACACGAGGATGTAGATCTTACCTCCTGGGTAAAGCAGCGGTGCCAAGTTGATGAAAGCCACTCCATGGAAGAATATGGAATTATCATCCTCCTGGTGAATTGAACATATTCAAGCAAGATTATTGTATAAACTGACAGATTGTAGAGTTCCCTTCATGTTGAGTTAAAAAAACAAATCTTCAATTCCAATGTCAATTGATATGCACAAACAACTACGATTTATGGTAATTTCAGGTATTGGACCATTTTGATATGAGAATTAATCACCCATACATATCCAAATACTTTTGATCAAGGTGTGAATATTTTTTACAGTGGATATCATACATGTATCTATGATTGAATGTGTACATATAATGATTCCTTCCTATTACAAGCATTGCTAGAGAATTGAGTAGTATTTGGAACAAATCCATTTTAATCAACTTCCTAGACATGGGTGCACATCCAGGACTCTGTAAATAGGGGGGGGGGGGGGTGGTTACACAGTTCAAAGGTATTTCAATGAACTAAAAGACTAAAATAAAATTTAAATAATAAAAGGAAAGGAAATTTGTGAAAAGGATAACAAATGAAAGAAGAGAAAGAAATGCATATCATCAATTTCTAGAGCAAATTTAAATTGGTACATCTATTATTTCAAGGTATTTTAAAAAATGTTCTTTTAATTTGACTCTAGGTTGTTGAGTGTTCTGTTAGCATGCTTACCTTTCCCTTTGTTTTAGCAGCTGAAGGCATAGGCATCCTCATGATCTCCACAGGCCAGAATCTTGTCTTTGCTATCTTAGTCTGCAAGCTGTGCAACATAAAAATAAAGTAAGAACGATAATGAAGAGAACTTCTCTTCACAGCTTTGACATACTCAGATCCTGATATTGTTTTCAAGAAACCAGGGCCCGGACTTATAAATAATTGCGATTGATCCAATTCAATTGCAAGTCCTCTTATAGACTTGCCAATCACAAGTTTGCAGTCCCCATCTCATATGTACATAGTTGCAATTGATATCAGTGGCAAATAAGATAAGTCAATTCTTTATTACAAGACAGGGCTCAGATGCATCACAACAAATATCCGCCTCAATAAAAAATCCACTCATGAGATGTATTATAGGTAAAATGCCACTCATGAGATGTATTATAGGTAAAATGCATAATCCTTTTCTTGATCAATTTTTTCTGAGGATCTATCTCCTACATTAACTTGTTTTTTAAGGATTCTTTATCAAGTATTCAATTATTTCTCACTTACAATACAACCACCTCAGTCTGTAAATGAATGTTAGAATAAGTTCCATTACATTTGTAATTAATGCCACATCATGAAGTCCCTTGAAAAACTAGTTTAACTGCAGGTTCCCTTTTGCTGGTGCATACAAAAACATACTAGTCAAACAAAATAGTCTCACCTCTGTACGGCTGATGGATCCAAGAAAGCCCTTCTTTCACAGTTCCAGTATACTCTGTTCTTCTCATTCTCTGCCTCTGTCCTGAACTCCCGATCCTATCAAAGAAAGAGAGCACAGCAAGAATTATTTTTAATAGAGCATCAACATGTGGTTATTATCTTATATGAAAATGTTCTAGCTGCAAAAATATATATATATAAAATAAGCAATGACAGAAGCTTACATTTTTCACTATTGAATTGATTTTTACTATCATTTTGGCACAAAGCTAGACTGCCTTTTGAGGACACAGAAGGGACTTTAAAGCCATAGCAAAATTCTAGCTTGCAGGCCAACAATGATTTAAATTAGTCGCAAGTATCTGAGCGCACTGAAGGTCCTATGCTTACTCAATTATGTGTATTACAAGATGTAGATAAGTGAACAGCATTAGAATTATTTTGCCCAGGGAGTTAACCAATGCTGGGAATAAGATTTAAGGCTTCATGTCTGCTTTAAATAGATTTTGTGGTGTTCATTGCCAGTTATCACTCAGTGAAGGCAAAAGTCATCCATTGATGACTCCAGGGAGGCGTTTCACAAAGACTAAGATCAACTTTAAGATGGACTTAACTATGGCAGGCTGTTCATGCCACTGTTTGCTCTCACCATTTACTGGCATTGGTCTTTGAAGGGATATACATACCATGGTCACAAATCTACAGAATTTACATTTTTTGATGACTCATTATTGAAGGAAAAAATAACTGGTGAGAGCAACCAGTGGCATGAACGGCCTGCCACAGTTAAGTCCAACTTAAAGTTGATCTTATATCTTAGTCTTTGTGAACCACCCCGCCCCCCAGCCAAAAAAATACACGGGGGCGGAGGGCGGATTCGCCCCGGAAACACCATAAACAGCCCCCGAAATAGGCTCAAAATCCGATTTCGGGGGCGACATCAAAAAGTGAAATGATCTCAAATCGCCCCCGTAACGATTACGAGCGGCCGCGCGCTCTCTTCTAGCTTCGTATTCATTGTGTGCATTTCTTCGTCCGCGCGCTGAATCTCCGTTTAAAATTGTAGACACAAAAATCAGTCGTAAAAAAACTCGAACCATATTCCATACCTTACCTGGCTTACCATGTCGCACGCAAGTACGCCAAAACACGTACATTTTCGCAGTTGCGAGATCGAGACGGAGCGTAGGGGTAGAGTTTTTGGCGGTCGATTTTGTTTTGGTAGATCATATTAGCTGAACCTAGACCCAAACATCGCTGCAATCTGCAATCAATTTCCCTCACGAATTCACGATTGCCGCAATTTTATAAAGTTTCCATAAATAGAGGTATGAAATTAAAACCTATTTTGTGATTAATCTCGCCATATCCACGTAATTTTGATAATCATTTCTTCAAAGTAAAGAAAATCAGACAAAATCACCGTGACTGACACGCATAAGCTGCGCTGCAGTTAACTCCAGGAAGCTCCGACACCGCAGGCGTGTCTTACGCCTGCGGTGAGGGTGTTGGAGATCCTGGAGTTACGCTGCAGTTACGCTGTGTGTGTGAGAGCTGAGCTAGCTGAGCTCGAGTCGAAGAGATTTGACACTTTGAAATTGTTATCTGTTGGTTTGCATCATTATTGCCGCGATTTCAATATTGTTTCGTGAATAGATGTACGAAACCTGAGCTTAGAATTAGTAAGAGTATTACTAAAGTCTACGTTTTTAAACAACTGTCTGATTTTCTTGTGAAAATTTTACTTTGAAAAATGATCATCGAAATTCATGGCCAGAAATAATCACAATCTAGGGTCTATTATGTTACAGTTCTTGAATCAAATCAATGCATGAAAACTTAGTTATTGAACTAGAAAAAGGGGTTTCTTTTTTAATAGGCAATTATGAAGCACGAAGCCCGAAACCTTAGCCTACTAAACAAATCTCAACAAACTGTAGGCCTATCCTTTTATGAATTAATGAAAAAGTAGCCCCAGAAAAAAGAGCCCCCGAAATGGAAAAAAGAGCCCCCGAAAGTTGAAAAAGTAGCCCCCGAAAATTTCCCAAAAATTTGAAATGGGCCTGCCCCGCCCCCACCCCCGCCCCAGATCTAATGAGAATATTCTACTGATATAAGGCATTCTGATTGATTTTACCTCTTTGCTTGTCAGCTCCCCATCTTCTTGCTCTTCACAGCTTGGTTGTACAAATCTAGAATGAAATCATGACATTTTTGTTGGTATTAAACTATATGGTTGTGTCTGAACGATTGTTAAAAATCATAAGATCAGGTGGACACATCACTTGCTTCAAAGCAAAGGGCATTCATAATAGTGCATTCATCAAAACTCCTTCATGGGATCCTTTTGGTTTTAAGACACATGCACCAGCGATAACTGCTCTGAACTCTGAACTTTGACTCTGGATTAAACAATATACCGTAACCTTACCCTAAACTTAACTTAAAACCCATTGTAGCTCTAACCCTAACCCTACATTTTTAATGAAATAAAGCCCTGAGCAAGTGTGTCTTTGGAGCAAATGTCAGGCCATCCTTGTTTGTGTATGCATTTTTTATGTATGTATTTATGTGCATTTTCATATTGTCTGTGCTTTAAGAATATAAATTGTTATTAATATTATTCATTCATTTATGTGGAAGCAACTAAACTGTAATATCCTAATTCTTGAAAGACAGTAAATCATAAAATCGCTACTATTATAAAGAGACAAAAGATAAAGTGGTTTGAAATGTAATTGATATACATAATCTATATAACATCTAAATCTTGCTTTACAAGTTGCAAAGGGTAAATGGTAACATACTTGTCTGGAATGAAGATAGCGCCACCCGTAGCTCCGCCCGGGACAGGCCACTTCTTCTGTTTGGACGGTATTTCCTTATCATTAGCTGCTTTGAGGACACCATTGGACATTACCACAACAGACTCTCTCTGTCAAGAACAATCACACAGTAAAAATATTAATATATTTGATTATCAAACATTCCAAATTCTTGTAACAGTCAAGTACTTATTGAGGAACCTTACATCATCATTTGTCAAATATATTTGAGATCAAGATTCATTTGTTACCTTCAAAATGATTTCACTAAAATCAGACTAAGATCATTTTCTCAATGATACCTCTGGTTTCGGGCCCCAGGACCTTGTTCAACCACATAAAACATTTTGAAGTTAACACATTGCCTACGGGAACCAATTGGTCCCTGTATGAAGCATATGGAAATGGGATAATTAAGCAATCCCTCCCCCCCCCCCACAAAAAAAAGAAGATAATAATAATAATAATAATAATAATAATAATAATAATAATTACAAATAAATAAATAAATAAATTAATTAATTAATTAATAAATATATAAAAATAAATAAATGATGAATAAAATAAAATAAAATAAAATAATAATAATACAGCAAAATCTGTGTATGAAGACAAATCAAGCAATACAAGAAAAGGGATCTTTATATCAAAGCAGGTTGTCTTTATGTACAGGTTCCTTTAGTACAGGTTTCAAAGAGAAACAATTTTCAACAGAAACAATCAATGTAATCTTTATAGACAGGTGATCTTTCTATACAGATGGTCGCCAAAGCAGGTTTGACTATATTTAGCATGAATATCACCTACCTCCTCTGTGAGTGGGAAAGGGAGAGTCACATTGTACATGTACTGTGTTCCTGTGGGGTTCCAGGACTCAGGGACGGAGTAGAGGGTCTCTGCGGTGATGGTGATCAGGTTGCCACTCTTCAGCTGGTCTTCAGTCAGCAGTGGATCGTTGACGTACACCACTACATCCATCTCGGGCTAAACAATGAATGAGAAATAAAAAGGAATTGATCACTTTGTGGGTCTTTGCGAATCATTTTCATAATAAAGTAGTGTTTGCTCTTGGCTTGCATGATTTGGCAACAACCATAATGAGGTACGGTTCTGTAAAACCAGTAACTCTTGCAAATTTGGGAATGGTCCTGATTAGTGGAGATCAAGTTCTGAAATAAATGAATTACAACATTGAATTTTTCCAAGTCATAAAAGATCCTTTAATGATTTGCATCTACTAGTACTTCAGGAAGAAAAAAAGGAAATAACTACTGGGGGTGTTTCACAAAGATCCTAAGTTAAACTTGACTCCAAGTTGGACTTAAACATTATGGAGAGCCATTTGTAGCCTTAAAATAGAATATATTCAAAAGCAAAAATTTCAGACTTTTCATAAATTCCAAATCAAAAACATGAAATCTCCTTGATAACAGAAAATATGAATGATTTGAATCAACATTTTATGCATTTTAAAATAACTTTTACAAAATATTTTCAAAGATGCTAATGGCTTTCCATAATTGTTAAGTCCAACTTAGAGATTGGTTCCAACTTAGGATCTTTGTGAAACACCACCCAGGTCATTGTACCCAATACTTAATTAGATCAATTACATTTTCTTGAGGGTACCCAAAGCTTCAATGAAAGGATGACTTACCCTTTGGGCATCGGCCCCCATGCTCTCCAGGGGTGAGCCTTGCAGGGGATGGATCTGTAGGGTGCTCTTATACCTCGTCTCTCCTTTGACCAGAGGCAAGAGGTCAATAGTACATTGACCCAGAAGATACGTCTTCTCTTCTTTCTGTTTCTTCTCTTTGGGAAGCACTTCCACAAAAGTCACTGGATTGGGGAGAGAGTTAAGAAAATTATGCTTTTGCAACCTGATCTTCCATTAGAAAAAAGATAAGGAGAACAGACACTTGCTGTAAACATTATCCTTTTCTGTGATAAAATCTATCTGAATTTTTGACTGGCTCTTATTTCTACTTGATGTTATATTGCTTTTATATTGCTCTTGCCTCTCATTCTCTCTCTCTCTCTCTCTCTCCTTAATTCTGACTACACTTTATGCGCAGTGTCAGTTCAACATTTGAAAGATTAACCAGTAAATTCAATTGTATGATTAAATTTCGATTGTTTGAAAACGGTATAATTAAATCTAGGCCCTTTGAACAAAACTAGCAATCACTTAAGACTTTTAGTAATTACCCCTTGAATCTATGATAAGACTATTTGAGAGGCGTATTGAAAATGATGGATATGTCAACATAAGTCACTCCATGGATGGGACTTACCCACAACCGGTTTGTACGCAATTTCATCTATGATGGCAGGGTCGTCGAAGCTACAGTCAAACTTGGCGTTGAAATTATACTCGGTTGACTGGTCTGACCCTGCGTCCACTTTGGCAGATTCGCCCAAGACGTTAGTGCCATACTCCACCCGGACCAGAGAGTTAAGGGTATCCCCTTTGCTTCCTTTCTGTTATACAGTAAGCAAAAAGGTGGAACATTTATAAACTCTTGTTTTAATATGCTGGTCTGCCATCATTGTAAATCTCATTTGTAGTCAGAATGTTATGGGTATTTAGGAAATAGCATTTATTACCTAACATGTCACACAATGTTTATACAGTCAAACCTCTCTATTAAGGCCACCCACAGAAAACACAATAAGTGGCCACTCTAGACAGGTGGCCTTTCCAGACAGGTTCTTCAACACACATTTCCTTATAAGGGAGGCAGTGTGGGTGGTCACTAATACAGGTTTGACTGTATATCTATTTGAGAGTGGATTCTCACAGCACAAACACATTTACATTAAAGGAGGATTTGGTACAAGACTTAATTAATCCACTTTAAAATGATTGCTTGTAGCAGGCAGTATACAGTGAGTTTTTATGGTTCTTAATAGTTCAAGTCTTTATTCACAAGATATGTTAGCTTTTCAGACGCCCTAATTTCTAAATTCCAAGTGAAGAGGATCTGGAAAGGGGGTTTAGGCATGTCAAGGAGTTGAACACAAGAGGTCATAGTTGCTAAAATTGTGAAAGTTTCATTTAAATTAATATAACAAAATTATTATTTATAAAAAATTATTTAAAAAAAAAAAAAAAAAAAGACAAAACTACTCACCAAATTCCGTGCTCTCAAGATCGTGATGTTCACATGCTCGGGAGGGCGTTGTTTCTGTTGGTCCTCTTCGGTCGCCATGATGAAAGCACCTCTTCTTTAATACTAGAATGGAGTTGAAGAAATAAGCATATTAATTATAAACAAAAAAAATAAAAAATAAACAAACACAAGCAAACAACAGGACTTCTGGCAGGCTCGTGGCCTGCCATGTTTTGTTACGTTTTAAGACTGTTCCACATATATTATGTTCCATACCACATGAATAGCTTCAATCCTTGAAAGTTTAACAACAACGAAAGTCAATTTGAGCCTGTCAATGATGTATAAGTATCCAACTCTATGCTATCCTGGGTACTGATAGTGTACATCAAACTCTGATAATTGGAGAATAACAATACTATAAAGTGATAAGGTCTACTTTAGACTGGCTCTCTAACTAGAGTCTACAAAGGAAATCAAAAGTGCTGGAAGTAGATAACAAGCGAACAGGATTGGTGGTGGTTTTTGGCCACATGTACTTAGACTTAGTCAATGGAGAGTGCATGCTTGCATGCACGGATCAAAATCCCAATAGCTTAGGCCGGCATTGTACACTGGACCTCCCTGCATGAGATTTGGCAGAATTCTGCCTTTGCAAATTCAGAAAATGACATCACAATATATCTAGATCTAAAGGATCCAGATCGAAAACTGAACATTTCTTGAAATACAGCCCATTTTCTGAAACCATGTTGCCTTGTGGACGCACTGTCACATAAGACATGTGACATGTCCATTTTTAAATATTAGGAGCATGACTGCTGGTGAGAAAATTGCTTAAATGCAACAAATATTGATCAGTAGGGGCGCTGGTCTGAGAATAGGGATCGTCCGCATTTTCGCGAAAGTCTTTTATTTACGGATCTCTGCATGCAGTTGTATTTGTAAGGACAAGGTTACCGATTCAAGTTATCTGTCTAATTCCCGAGGATTTATCGTTCACAACGTGAAAGTCTAAGTGCAGTGTAAGTGAAACATGAATCATGGAGCATCATCGCAGAATTCGTTTTTCGCTTCGCATTTTCATTCAAATCATTCATCAGCATCATGCACACACGAAATCGAACAAATGGGACCGGCAATGCCGACATTTGCACAGACACCAGGGAGGAAAGGTCCTAATAATGGTCATTTCAATATTTATTTACGTGCTTAATACAATTAAAAACAATACCTGACAAAAATATACGTTTATGCTAGCTCAGTCCACAGTATTTGACTATCTACTTGCTGAAAATTTGAAGATTATGCGCCATACATTCGGTCTTTAGCTTCGGAGGCTTCGCCAAGTTTCCATAGTAATGTAGCCAGTGCGCATGTGCAGATTAATTAACAAACACGAAATATCAATGGGTACAGTCGAACTACAAGAATATTGGTCGGATCAACAAAGTTTTTATTTAGGGCGGGTATTTTGCACGTTCTTTTAAAAATTGAAAATCATGAAGATCAGAAGGGTTTTATTCTTCTTCTTTGTCTTTATGACTTGCATATATTTTTAAAAAGGACTTCATAAGATCAAAGCTAGAAGTTAGAACAATCAGCGCAGTTGCTTTTGGAAAAAAAGGTGATAGACTGAATAGCCCTTTGAAGATTACTAGTAGAAAAAGTGTAAAAAGAAAAAGTTCATCAGTTGG